>PVKE010028699.1:0-20747 GCA_004027555.1 Craseonycteris thonglongyai
CCTGTGGAGTGAAACTATATGGAAAACTAATGTCAACTATGGAGATTGCTCTGGACCCTCCCCCTTCTCTCTGTCTCGGTCTGTCAAAAATCAATAAAATAAATCTTTAAAAAAAGATAGTACAGTATACTTTGTATACCAACAAAATATGTACTTAGTCAATATTAATAATGAATAATGATTTAATAAAAAAATACCTATATAACTATGGGGGAGAGTTGGTAGAATAGTATAGAGCTAGCTAAATCTTCACTTTAAGAAAGTCAAGAGGGGAAGCCAGGATGGCTCAGTGGGTTAAGCGATCACTTTGCAGCGCCGGGAACCAAGGATCGAATCCCGGCCCCGGCCCCGGCCCGTGCGGAACCCTGTACTGAACTGGGGAGTTCCCCTAGTTCAGCTCTCTCTCTCTCTCTCTCTCTCTCTCTCAAAAACAATAAGAAAAAGAAAAAAAAAAAGACTTCTAAACATGATTAAATCAAGAAACATAATTAGAAAAACAGGTATCTTATAAGAACCAGTGAAATAAAAGGAACCACAGAAAAAAAAGAGTTAAAAAATGTTTTTTTTTTTCTGGGTGAAGAACAGTACTAGGAGAATGGGGTGCCATCTTTATTATTATAAGCCTTTATTATAAGACTTTCATTATAAAGCTTGATGTGAAAGAGTGAAAAAAATTAGGTGTTCTATTTTCTATGAAAGTACTCATAAGGATATAATGAATCCATAGAGCAGCTTTAAATTTTTTATATAAGTAATATAGGCAATAGAAAATTATGAGAAGATCTAAGTGAGAATTTTAGGTAATTTTATTTTTTCGACTTTATTTGTATTTTCTCATTTTCCACAATGAACATGCATTGCTTATAAACTGAAAACAGATTTTTTTTAAATCTTTAAATACTAGACTACAAAAATCTAATTTTCTTACCTCCACAAGCATAAAATATCAGTGAAGAGAAAATCATGAGTAAGAGAAAATGAAGATGAAAAAAGGACAATTATTAAAAAACTAATATTTAAAATTCC
Organism: Craseonycteris thonglongyai; assembly: GCA_004027555.1. Lineage (NCBI taxonomy): Eukaryota > Metazoa > Chordata > Mammalia > Chiroptera > Craseonycteridae > Craseonycteris > Craseonycteris thonglongyai. Next base: position 1,027 of record PVKE010028699.1, read on the forward strand.
TGGGGAAGCCAGGATGGCTCAGTGGGTTAAGCGCTCACTTTGCAGCGCCGGAGACCGAGGATCGAATCCCGGCCCCAGCCCCAGCCCGTGAGGACCCATGTGTGCGGAACTGGGGAGTTCCCTCAGTTCAGTTCTCTCTATGTCTCTGTCTCTGTCTCTCTCTCTCTCTGTCAAAAACAATAAAATAAATAAATAAAATCAATTGTTAAAATTCCTGTATTTGCTGTACCAAACACAAATATATAAAAAAAAAAAGAAATTTGGCGGCAGCCTTTTGGCCAAAATACTTGTGTAGTGGACATATTTTAAAAGGGGAATTTTTTTTAATGGCTTCCTGAAGCTTACATTATATTATGTGTAATTTACAACATTAAGGAAAAAAAAGCAGGCTTCCCAAATTTTAAAAACAGTTAAGAGTAGTAAAATGAATAGCATCAAGTCCACTGTTAGTAAAGTCAATTTCCCTTTTACCTGAGAAAATTAGAAAGGAAATTACATACTGTTTCAATTCTTCAATTGTAAAATTGGTAAGATCTGGAACATCTTGATCTTCATTTTGATCTTCCTCCTCTTCAGGGGGAGGCTGAGCAGCAACTTCATTTACTTCTTTAATTGAAAAGAAACATAGCAATTTCTCAATACCATTCTCCACGTATCTTTATAGGAAATACTAGTGTTACAAGAATCTAGGAAACTTCATCTTGTTTATTCAGTGCTTCTAATCTTACACTTGCTAGCCAATGCAATTCTTTATTTTGATAAGTGACATCAGGTTTAATCTCTTAAAAGTCAATCTTCACAAAAATTTACTTCATCCACATTCAAATTATTTTAAAAAGCTAAAATAGAATAACTAATAAGAAGTCCACAGTGATATTTGCAAGAATGTTATGTCAACTGAAACAATGTCCATTATAAAATAATTCCATCTTAGAAAATTTAAAAAGAATTCCATTATAAACCAATCACATTTTTAAAAAAACAGTATTCATAAGAATTCAATTATTGTAAGAACTTGTATCACAACTTACATCAATGTATCATATCATACATCCTTATAACTTAAAGCCTTATGTAGATGAAGTGTGGAAACATACTTACGTGTTGTGGCTGAATCAGTTTGGGACAATTTGAGAATTCCTGTTTTTAGCAGTTTTGAAAATAATTCATTTACATCCACCTGACTGAGATGATTATCAGGGTATGCCTTAGGAAGGGCTCCTTTAAAAAAAATAACAATCTTAAAATGAAATTAGAACTTAAAGATACAAGTTAAGCACTTTTCAAAGTTTTTTTCAAGATGTCCTATCAACAATAAATTTTACAAACTCTTGTTAAGGATGAATGTAAATTATCTCAAAAGCAATTAAAATGAACTTTTCATATAAGCAAATCCATGACCTCTTAAAAATATATTCTAAGACAAATATTGAAAATACTGATAATTTATACTCATATTCCCTTCTACGCGATGCAGCACACCACTAATTCCAACTTCCCACCTAAATTTCTATTCCTCATTATCTAACCATATTGGGAAAGGCCATTTTGAATAGATGAAGTAGATCAGCATCTCTTAGTACAGATTTCTAGGAAAAAGAAATATGCAGGGGAAGCTGGGATGGCTCAGTGGGTTAAGCGCTCACTTTGCAGCCCCAGGGACCAAGGATCGAATCCCGGTCCTGGCCCATGCGGACCCATATGCTGAACTGGGAGCTCCCCCAGTTCAGTTCTCTCTCTGTCTCTGTATCTCTCTCCTCTCTCTCTCTCTCTGTCAAAAAACAAATAAATATAATCCTTAAAAAAAAAACAAAAAACAATACACAAAGCCTAAGAGAAAGCACTCCCCCATAACTACAGAGGGGAACTAATGCAGGGAGATGAACCATGTGGCTCAGTGTACACCTGTTCTTCTGACCTTTGCTGAATTATTGTCTTTGCAAAACAGCTCAGGCTATTGCTGAGCAGGTGGGAGGTTTAAGAAGTGTCAATAATTTGAAATGAGACAAGCACTCTTTTCCTTAAGCTCACTAGTGAGGAATCAATCCAATTATGTATTTTGTAAAACACTGATCTTATGATTCTTTAACTCAACTATAAAACTAGTATTTTGATGTATTTGTATGCCACTATTAGGCATCTCACTACATCTCTAGAAAAAGTTCTAAATCACTAAAAATTCCTTTATAACAGAAATTCAATGTGCATGTACAATATACATAATCCCTGCCTTCCCTTAACTACTGCACACTCCTTACACTTAGCACAGTGCCCTGGACACAGTAGGCTAATGTCTGTTGAAATGAAATGTGCTTCTCTGCCTCAGTTTCTTTTACCTGTACAAGGTAATAATAATTGGTCCTATCTAAGGTTATTATGAAGACTAAATGAGTATTTATAAGGCACTGAGGTTTTTTGGCACTATATACAGTATTTTTAAAAATCTGCAAATTTTGCACAGTATCTGCCACCAAACCCAACCGTGTTATTGGGTTTGGTGGCAGATACTGTGCAAAAATTGCAGATTTTTAAAAATACTGTATATAACTCAATAAGAAAAACTGAATCCTAAAAAAAAATAATACAGCACTTTACAAGTTACAAAGTACTTTTGTATACACAATCTCATTTGATTCTTTTAAAAGAATTCCCAGGCAAATGTTGACTTTTACCATATTCTGTCTACAGAGGAAGAAACTGAACCCCAGAAAGTATATCTGCTTATATCCTGCCCACCTATAAAGTAACAGGAGAGTCTACCCCTGGTCTTCTGGCTTTAGATCCCAAATTCGTACCTTCCCTCTTCACTATAATAACAAAAAACAAAAAATATTATTTAATCCTGTCAATCTAGAAATTAGTTTTCATATTGGGGAAGTCGGGATGGCTCAGCGTGTTAAACATTTGCTTTGCAGCCTTGGGGTCCGACAATCGATTTCCAGCCCCGGCCCATGCAGCCCCATATGCTGAACTGGGGTATGCTTCCCATGCAGGAAACCCCCAGTTTGGTTCTCACTGGGGCGAGCTTCCCATGTGGGAGGCCCCTGACCTGGTTCCTGCCAGCGCGGCCCCTACCCACCTGTGTGGACAGAAACCATGTTGAAAACTGATGACATACAACAACTATAGAGACTACTCTGGGCCCTCACACTTCTGTCTCGGAAAATAAATCTTTTTTAAAGTTTTCATATTAATTTCTTATGATGACAGTTTAAGTAAGCACTAACGCATAAACTAAAGCTTGACTAGGAAGGACCTCCTTAGTTATTTTAGAAGTTTTGGACAACTCTCTAACTTATAAACTGAATAGTGAGTGCCATGCTAGAACACACTTATGAAGATTCAGAAATAAAGCAAATACCACTATTTGGTTGGGCTAGTTCTTGATACGTTAAATTTGCAGTTATTTTATAAACCAGCATAATTTATATACTTCCCATTTTTCACATATTGAAATTGATTCATTTTTAAAGCACTTGCCTCTCCCATAACAATATTGTTATGCCTCACCCCAAAGTAACAAAGATGTTTATGAGAGAACCTGGTTAAAGAATCACAGAAGTTTTTTCTATTCTTTTAATGTGTTGGGTACAATTATTATTTGAGTCCCCATAAAGACATGAATGAATCAGTTTTATAAGGTAATAGCTCCAGTATAATTATTAGATCATCACATACACAAAAACAAAAACTCAAAATATGAAATAACTTCTGAGGATTGTCTTTTATTTCATTTCAACACAAATGTCATACTCATACCCTACCCTCCAGCTACCACCCAATGGGTTTCATTCCCCACCTCCCTTTTTTATGATCTACAAGTCCTAGCTAACCATTTTAGTTGTAAATAGGAACACACATAAACCAATGTAAGCAAACCCAGAAAGAGAACAAAACATTCCACCCAGCTTAAATTTCTCTAAATCGCATATGCCCTCTCAAAACTGTTATTTTCTAAAATTAACAAGATAGCTGCTCAATAAGACAATCATTATTTGTCCTTTGAAAAGCACAAAATTCAGAAAAGTACATACCTGAAGGATTCTGAACAAATGCTCCTGGATTTTGTGGATGAACTGGTAAAAACTGTTGTCCTTGGCCAAATGGTACTGGTTGAGCAACACCAGTCAGAACCTTTAAGAGAAACCTTGGTTTTAAGACCATCCTTTCCATATTTTAAGTAAAACTTTTAACATTCTAATCACCTCAAAATATTCACAGGTATCATAAAGCCTGGTTTCTATGATAATAAAGATTTACTAGTGTAACATGACTGGGTCACTTCACTTTTAGGGTTTCTACAAAGAAACAATAATACATTTTCTTATGTTTCATAGAATTATAAGGAACTAAAAATGGATGTGAAGCTTCTTGAAAAGTTTAAGATATCACGCCAACATTCAGCAGCCAACAACTACTTGTGTGACCTTACACAAATCACTTTACGTTGCTGGTGCTTTCCCTTATTTTACAAATAGAACTGACATACGCAGATGTGACCTGTACATAGTCATAATGGCTAGTTAGCAGCAAAGATGAGACCATACTCCTGAACTGACCACAGATGTCAAGAGCTGGCCGGTTTCATTTAGCAATCTTAACTCCTATGTGATCACCCTGCTTGGCCATCATACTTTGGATTACTAATAGATTGTAAAAGATATCAAGGAAATGTTGAAAAATAAACAGTTGTGAAACAAATACTACACAGGCATACAAATACTGTATTTGTAGTCTAGAGTGAGGTAGGACTTCTATATGTTGCTGTTATGTAAACAAATATCTATTTATAAGACTTGTCAGTATCCATGTGAACTTCCAGTGGTATGTATACATAATAAAAACCTCACCAATTCTGTGTAATGTTGGAAACAAGATAAAGTCCTATTCTAGAGTACCTGCCAATAACAGTATCATTTCTTTGTAAGAACATTCAAGAGAATAATTAAATCTAACAGGGTAGGACAACTGTTGTTTTTTTTTTCAAATTACTGGATATCAACAGAAGACTGCTTTCTATCAATAATGCTTATAAATACACTTTTAAAAATCTTTTTTTCTTGTTTTACATTTTCTTCCATGCAATGTTACTAGTATAAAATGAACTTGCCCTATTAAGAAAGTGTCAGCACTTGGAAGAAAGTCGATTTAGCCTAGGCCCTAGGAGAATTTCAGCAGGCAAGCAGTAGTCATTAAATAAGTATCAACTGAATTAATCACAAATTATAGGCACATTGCTTTAAAATTATTTCAATATGCTTTTTAATAGTATAAAAGAATACCAACAGGTGACTATGTGTTTTGATGATATAATGAATGTATCTGGGAGGTTAAGTTGCAGGTTTGCCGTGCTGACATCAATGTCAAACAATTCTATTTGACTGGCATGATTGGAAAAGTGATGTAAAGTAGAAAGAGAGGAAGAGAAAGAACCATAGACATAAAGCATGGGCAATCTGATTTTACTTAACTCAGGCTAACGAAGTTCTTTCAAAAAGTCTAAAAAATAAACTCTATGGTTACTTTAAAGCTTATCGGGGTTCAACAATTGTACAATGTAGCAGAGATCTATAAAACATGCTCACAGTTGTGTAACACTTTACTAGCTTTGAAGTCAGAAACAAAAATAAACAAAGGGGAGGCTGAGTACCTGTGGAGCAAGAAGTATATGGGAAATCTCTGTACCTTATTTGCAGCTCAATTTTCCTTTGATTCTAAAACTACTCTTAAAAAATTTAGTGAACTAAAACAACAAAAACAAAGTCTCTGTGTGTGGGTGTGAGAGAGGTGAGGTGGAGAGGGGAGGGAAGAGAAATTCAATCTCTCTAGATCCTGTAAGAGCTAAAATCAATTTTGGGTTTAAATTGCAAATTTCAGCCCCAAGACTTTTCCCACTTGCCTAGCATGTGGGATTTTGGAATACATTAAAAACTTCCCAATCTATACATAAACTATCTCCTGAAAACCTTCCTCAAACCCTACAAACATTAAAAACAGTTCGTATCTCCATATAACATAATTTTAGAATAAATACAGAACTTACTTGTTGAGATGCCTGAATGTTTCCTGTTATTGGAGCAGGTAAATTGCCAAAGTTTCCAAACTGAGAACTCTGAAGATTCTTTTCATCAAAATAGTGTCCAGAAGCTCTAAGGGGATTTGAGAAATTCTGATTTCCAGGGCCATGTGGTCCATTAAAATTTGGTCCTTGAGGTGAATCAAACATTTGTTCATGTCTTTGGAATTGCAGTCCTTGGGATGGGGCATTAAAAGCATTGCCAGGTGGATCATTATATGGGCCAGTCTGATTAAAAGAAACTGATTCAAGCCTTTGTGAAGGATGATTGTCGAATCGTGCAGCTTGAAGACCAAGAGGAATATCAAACCTTGATGCTTGCTGGTGTTGTGGACCATCAAATCTTTGAGGCACACCATCAAATCTTGGTTGAACCTGCTGTCCAGGTGGTCCATCAAATCTCTGTGGACCTGGCTGACCAGTTCTTTCAAATCTAGGACCTGGCTGACCATGTAATCCATCAAATCTTGGCAAGATTGATGGCTGCCCTGGCTGTCCATCAAACCTTAAAGCATGACAGCCTTCAAATCTTGGGCCACCTTGACCCATAGGCCCTTCAATTCTCAGGCCACCTCCTGGTACAGGACCCTCAAACCTCATTCCACCTCCCTGTTGAACTAAAGGTCCCTCAAACCTGATCCCAACCCCTGGTTGACCATGTGGACCCTCAAACCTAAGGTTCCCAAGTTGATTATGCTGTCCTTCAAACCTCAGACCAGCTACCGACTGACCATGGGGGCCCTCAAACCTCATTCCAACCCCTTGCTGTAGCAAAGGGCCCTCAAATCTGATTGCACCTGCTGGCTGACCATGAGGTCCATCAAACCGAATTGCAGCCCCTGATGGGCCATGACCCCCATCAAATCTAAGTCCACCTACCGGCTGACCTCGGGGATTATCAAATCTGAGTGCACCCACAGGCTGACCATGAGGTCCCTCAAACCTTAGACCACCCACAGATTGACCTCGATGTCCCTCAAACCTGAGGCTACCCACAGGCTGGACCCCAGGTCCTTCAAATCGTAGACCACCTGCAGATCCCTCAAACCTCAGACCAGGGGAACCTTCAAACCGAAAACCACCTCCTCCTGCTTGACCAATTGGCCCCTCAAACCGCAAAGGTGCCCCTACTGGTCCTGGAGGACCTTCAAATCTCAAAGGGCACCCACCTCCTAGCTGACCTTGGGGCCCTTCAAATCTCAAAGGGCCACCTCCCCCCATTTGTCCAGGTGCCCCATCAAACCGAAGAGAACCTGGTGTAGGAGGTCCATCAATTCTAGGGCTTAATTTATTAGGTCCTTCAAAAATCATCTTGGTTGGGCCATCTCTAGTTACTGATACCCTACCAGGTCCATCAAACAATGGTCTGTCTTCAGCTAAAGCTGTAAGTCGCTGATTTGTATCAAGGCCGGCAAATCGTGATGCTGGGCTATCTACAAATGGTTTATCTGAATCTTCATATCTAGGTCGCTTAAGTGGAAAACGATCATTGAAAGGCGATCTCTGCTCTTCTCTTACACCTTTAGAAAAGAAAAAATAATTATTTTCCCAGAACCTGAATTTATATCAAATTATCTTAAAATCTTTCTATATTCATGTAAATACTTATGCAAAAATATCCATAATTATCTCACTTGATTAGAGGGGAAGGCTAAGACAGCATCAAGCAGCAGGTGATGATGCCCTCTAGAGTCAGACACACCTAGGTAAAAAAATCCCCATTCTGCCAACTTACTAATTATTTGAGAGCAAGTTACTTAACCTCTCTGGTCTTGTTTCCTAACTGTAAAATGGCAAACATGTATTTCATTGGGTTATTGTGCGTATTAAATACAATTATATAAAGAACCTAGTAAAGTACCTGGCCTTATAAATATTAGCTACCTTCCCTTCCCTCTGAGGGAAAAAAACAAATGGAACCAACCAAAATAAAGGTAGTCTGAACAATCACAAAAACCCATCCCCACTTAGCTTTTCATTTTCCCTTCACCGCTGTGTGATTCAATAGGCATAATCTGATTTAACTTTCTACCTTTAGCAGAGACTTGCTCGTCATGTCTTCTCCGGCCCTCATGGGGTGAAAGATTCTCAGCATAAGTACGACTCCCAGATATAGGAGAAAGACGTCTTGCTCTTTCACTAAATTGTTCTTTTCTGTCAAACTGTGCTCCACTATTCCTACTTGCATGTTTACTTTTGGATGGCTCACATTCTATTCCAGACAACAAGGCATCAGTCAAAGGGTAGTCAAAAATATCAGGATCTAAGAGATCAAGTCTTGGAAATGAATGCTGAACCTGTGTCCTTTTCAGTTTTGCTTTATGTTCATAGTAGGTTAATTCAGCATCAGATAAGAGAGGTTTCTTTTTTAATCCACCTTTATTTTCTTCTGTAGGACTATCCCGTACATTGCATCTATGTTTACCTTCTTGATACTGAAATAGCTGTCGAATTTGATGCACAACAACAAGGAACTCATCCTGTGTAATTTCACCAGATGCTAAACGTTCACTCGTCTGCATGGGATGATAAAAAGAAATATTTTAAATATAAAAAATATTTACAAAAAACTTAAGACAAAGGAGAATTATGATTACATGAGATCATGATAACTACCTTTTGAAGTAATTCTCTTTTGCTTGCAACAGTTAACTCTTTAGGAATCTGAAGATTGGCATCTACACTTAATCGATGCTGTTGCTTTGGGGCTCGAGGTGACAATATTCCTTTAGTGCTTGACCAGCTTTCTCTATGCCTTAGATGAGGAGATTTACTATGTTCATCACCCTGTTGTAAGCTGAAACCATAAAAGAACTGTTATTTCATAAAGTTTTTTTACATACTCAGGACTTTATTTAAAGATCCTTTTTAAAGGATTTGGTAAAAATGAATATATGTAATCATAAAAGTTAAAGAGCACAAGATCTGAAGTCAGAAAAATCAGACATAAATTCTAATTCTTGCATATCCTGGAATGTGCAGTCTTAGGTAAATTAACCTTTCTAAATTTTTTTCCTGATCTGTAAAATAGAAATAATAATGGTATTTAACCCACAGGATTGTAAGAATTAAATGGAAAAATAAAGCACTGATTATAGTACCTAATGAGTATTATCCAATTTTTAAGTTAACACTACATTTTAAAATGTACATATTATTTTACTTAGTTAAAATGTGAACATCCTACCTTTTACTTTCTTCCCAACCAGATTTCCATCTTTTGGTAGACTTGGAGCTTGGCCAATTTTCTACATTCTCCTTTGGTTCAGTGCCTGACTTTGTAGAATGCTGATTTGCAGTTTCTTGTGGTCGGTCCTCATCCATCTTTTTTATTCGCCTTGGATCTCGAACATCCTGTTTAGCACTTCTCTTAGCATTTCTTTCTTCCCTCGAAGGTAGCATAAATTCCTCCATATGTGACTGCTTAACTCCTGATTGGCGAATCTTTCCTGGTTTGGGTGTTGAGGTTGGAGACATACTTCTTTGCCTACGTTTGGGCGACCGCCTATCTCTTCTCTTTGGAGAATGTATAATTGGTGACCGAGACTTGGGTGATCGCGATCTTGATCGCTTTCTGGTACTTGATCTTCCTGGCTTTGTTCCCTGTTTTTCCAATTCTTCTGGTATTGTATCCTGTTTTTGTACAATGCCATTAATGATTTTATTTCTACTTCCAACCATTCTGTGTTCAGATGATTTTGTATGCTCATCTTTATCCTTTTTCTCTGCAGTTTTTCTCTTCTCTTTTATATCATCATCTTTACTATCAGCCTTATCCTGAAGATGTTTTTTTAATCTTGGATCTCTCTTGCTCATATCAGACACCCTTGCGCTTTCAGATTCTTGATTTTTCAAGTCTTTTGTGTGGGACAGTTTGTTTTTCAAAGGTGATGGTGATTTAGATTTAGATTTAGATTTAGACTCTAACTGGTCAAGTTCTTTCTTGGTTATTTTTTCACCTGATTTATTTTTTTCTTGTTTGGATGAATTTAGTTTTTCAGAAGGTATAGTTTTACTTGTCTTAGTATCAGATTGGTTCAGTGTGTTCATTAGGATTTCTTTTCTGTGACTTTGATCTTTTCCATGAGAAGAATGCTGACTCATCCTATTAAGCCGGGGATCCCGGTTAGTTCCTTTCAAATCTTGAATTTGTAAAGGTGGGCCTAGTCGGCTTTTCTCAGGTTGCATAGGAACCTGATGGGGAGTTTTAACTGCCATAGGGGAAATCTGTGAAACATGTAATTTAGATGGTACAGGTCCAGGACCTAAATTGGATGTCTCCTGCTGAACACTAAGAGAAACTGCCTGAAATATAAAATAAATGTTCATGTTAATACTGTAAAATATGCAGATTACTTGTAAGTTAAAACCTAAAGGATATAATGCTTCATTCAATTAAATAAAACCCATATACTCCATACTACATTTACACTGCATATTTCTCATTTAAGTGGAGTCTACAGTGAAAACAGAAAGTTCATGTAGTTATGTGGCCTGTTATTTCTTAGTCCTTTACTTTGAGTTTAATAATATAACCTCTAGGAAGAATGGGAGAAAAAAAAGCCACAAAACTCCGTCTTCCCAATTATTCAGGATTCTAACCAGAATACTATTAAGAAATTGCTAAGTAAATCACCACTCCAGCTGCACAAGAGTTAGTTATTACAGCTAAATTCTGCAATAAATTTAGTTCCTCCCAAAGAGGCACTGTTAATGAACTTATAAAACTCTGCCTTCTTATACTTCCTCCTTCTCAAATAAGTTCAAGTGCTATGTAAAATAACTTAAGCACATAAAAGATTAAAGACAGCACAAACATTCACCACAATATACCTACCATACCTGATATTAAGTGCACATAATATAACTGTTAACAAAGAGTTATATCATGGGAAAAGAATACACTATTAAAAAATGTAACATGTTAACACAGTTCAAAGACAAAATAATTATTTTTCTATCAAAAGACAGGCTTAAATATTTAAAATGCAAATTTCCTCTACTTACCAGTTGTGCCTTAGCTTGCTCTAATTCTAGCTCCAGCTTTTTCTGCTGAAGTTCCAACAACTGCTTTTGTTTTGCGAGTAACTGCTGCCTTATTAGTTGTTCTTGAGTAAGATTCTTTTGTATATCAGGAACAATTGGAGGAGTGGAGATGCTAGGGGAACTGACCACTGGGCCAGGTGTTGAAGGTTCTTCAGGCTGTAAGAGAAAATAATGGGTTTAAAACACGTATCACAGCTAAAGAAGAAGCTAAGAGGGAACTAAAAATTGTCAGCTTATCTCTTAATACTATCCACAATTTTAAATAGCCAATCATGTTCAAATGCAGATATATTTTCAAGAATGAAATCAAAATAAGCATGTAGCACCTAAACAAGGAGAATATATTTTCAAATACACTGTGAACTTGAATGGGAAAAAAAACTTTTAACTGATTTAGCTCAGGGTATTCTTAATATTTTTCTGGCAAGAAATTTTACAGAAGTCAAAATTTGACAGTTAAAAGTATTCATTATATTCCATTTATGTAAAACTTACCGATTTATTTAAAAATTTAGGATTCACATGGATGCTAGATGTATTCACATTGGGGGGTAGAGGTTTAATAGGCCAAGCAGGATCTAACGAATTGACTCTGACATCCAGGGCATAAAGTTTCTTCAATGGGAATATTTCATCCCATGTGGAACGTAACTTAAATAAACTTTTTCTAGTATTTTCATCCACCTAGAACAACAGAACAATTCTATGGCTTGTTAAGTTACTATAGAATGTTTTAAATATTAAATATAAAGCTACACCTATCTCTGATCTACTTCACGACACACATACTGCTCATTCATAAATATATACAATAATAATAATTTATTCAAGACATATTTGGCTTGCAAAATTAATAAAAAAACAATTAAAGTCATTATCCCATAGCCTTCATGAAAGCAAACTAGGCAAGTCTTCATACTTTTAAAATTACAAGATGTTTCCAAATTTTAGGATTTCATATAGCATTCCTTATGTCCTAGACAAAAATACAAACCCAGAAAACAGTTTACCTGGTGGCTTAAATTTTTTAAATTATTTACATGATAGTACAAAGTCAAAACTAAGATAAAACTATCTCACTAACCAATCCTATGGAACACAATAGCTGGTACCTATGAACAAGCTATTTGTAGTATGGAAGTCACCTTAACAATTAGAATTCCCAAAATCTTACCCACTGATGAGACTTAAGTTTTATATAACTTATCTGCTTATGCTTATGATGGGCGTAACATTTTTAAAATTAGCCATCAGAAAAACCTAGTATTTAGGAAAACTGAATTAGATACTTCAGTTTAAAGTCCTATCAACTATAGTGTTGAAGCCCATGTCAGATTCAGAAAGGGTGTTTCTACCAAACACCTAAATGAATCTGAAAATACTAAAATTGAAACCAGAGGTTGGTTTAGCTCCCCAACTTCTATAATGCAAAGTTAACTTCTAACACTATAGCCTCAGGTAAGCAGTACTTAGCAAGGGTCTACAATATACTATTAATTATAGCCTCAGGTAAGCAGTACTTAGCAAGGGTCTACAATACACTATTAATTATAGCCTCAGGTAAGCAGTACTTAGCAAGGGTCTACAATATACTATTAACAAGCTCCTTAATACATTTTAAAATACAGCTTTCCAAATTTCTTCTGCATATACTATTTCTTTTCCCTAAGAACTTAAACGAAAAAAAAATTAGTCAAGTATAATAGCAACTTCACATTTTCTCTTCTAACAAGTTAAATCTGATACTGAATAATTCTTTCAAAATAATCCCAACTCTCCAAGCCTGACAATTTAAGATTTCTCTAGACACAACAGGTATACCTACCAAAATATAAGAACTACCAATGTTTTATGTTAGGAAACAATCTCTACACCCAAATTCTCTCATAAATGCCTTTTTGCTTGGTATGAAAGATAAAGCCTGACAGGAAGAAAAATCAGCAAATCTTGTCTTCCTTAACATAATACTATATTTACCAAACTACCAGATACATTATGGAAGGAATGTACAATCTCTTAAGTATAGAAAATAAATGAGCCCTTCCAAACACTAATGGGGATAGGATTTCCAATATAACTTCAGGCAATTAACTGGTCCACCATTCACACATACCTAGAACATTCATATAAAACACACTTGAACAAAGTAACAAGAGGAAACTATTCCAGGAAAAAAAAACAAAAAACAGAAAGTTCAGACACCAATCACAGGTAGATACACACTGGAGGATTATGCTTTTTTCAGATAGGAATAGCCAACAACTTAACACCAGGAACCTAAACAATTAAATTTGAAGTACTCTTGATAGCTTCAGTTCTTTTTGCCCATATTCTGATGATGGAACAGATCCTCAATCGAACAAACTCAAGGGGAAAAAAAAAAAATTCTAGAAGCAGTCATCTATTCTTGGATAATGTAAAACCCCTGTAATCTACATTAAAACTCTTAACATAAAATAACTTTAGCATGGTACTTGATAAAAGTTCAAGAGAATAAAACATTTTACCACCCAAGAAAACCCAACACAAAGGCAGGTATTTATTTAATCAGGAACACATTTTTTAAAAATTCAAATGTTTCTAAATGCATATATACCTTTTCAAACACACAAATAAATGTTGCAACTAGATTTTTAGTAAAGGCAGTGAGATATTCTCGTCCAACGTTTTTCACGATAGAATCCATTAGGTACATAACAGGAAGCTTCTCTGAGGAAGGAGCCTGAATAAAAAGAAACTGATAAGTTTAGTATAATGAATTGCCACAGAATTACTTTTTCTAAAAGTTGAGTTTTAAACCTGCAATACAGACCTCTTATTTGTGGTGATACTTTTAATATTAACCTTTATGAAACTCTTAAGTGTTCAATCAAGTTCTCATCTCTTACAAGGATTTTTAGTTGAGCATACAAAAAATAAGCTCATAACCACCATTAGGAAAACTCTTAATCTCTAGGTACATTTAATACTCAATGAATTTTCAGGTTCATATGGTAATGACCTGTTTTAAGTGATCAAAGTGGGAGGTGGGCTGTTTCTATAACCTAGGTGTAAAGTTTGTGACCCACATTAATTTATAATGGTGTGACTAGACTCAATGAAGTAGTTTTCAGACTTCTGGCAGAAACCCTAATTTCCATAGGTGTATTTTATATGTTAAAGTCTATGCTTTGTTACCTGTAAAATTAGGATTACTTCTCTATAATCAACGAATAAAGAAATGGAGTACACTTCACATATGAAGTTAATGGCAAAAAAAACACTTCTAAACCTGCACATGAACATGCAGGAAAGTGCAAGTTGTTACTGATACAAGAAAAACTGGATGGAGCAGCCGCTGAGTCATGTAAATCAGGTTGAACTTGACTCTGGAAACCAGGATTTGTCCTGAAGATTTTCTTCACAGCATGGACTCTCCGCCGAAATATTTTTCCTCTGACATGCACAAACCAGGGATTCTAAATTTGTGCAGAGCCAGCGTGGTGATGCTGATATAGGTGGCCTTTTCCAAAGCAAAGAAATGTTGCCCCAGTTCAAATGCAATGCCTATCCATCACTGGCTTTTAGAAGGCACAGCAAGTTTCAAGAAAGCATCAGCAGGTTCAGAAACTTGCTGAGGAACATTAAGACACACCATATAAACTAAGTGTTAAATCCAGCTACACGGGAGCAACCATTTAAAAAAAAAAAAAAAAAATTAGCCCCATTTACCCATCCCATGTGTATAGGAACCTTAACTGTACACCACTTACCCAAAGCTACCTGTAGCTAGGGGTAGGCTCACAGTTCTGCAGTACACAATGCCGTATTTCACAAAACCAATTACCCATACAAGTGTGAGGAAGTGCTCTTGCTTCTGATTTAACACCTTTACTACAACCAAAGTTGACTAAGGAAAGCTTTGAATAACCTTGTATGAAAAATGTCTTTTATGGTACTAATAAAAGGGTTCACAGGCCACTGGCATGTGGGTAAACTTAATTATCAACATATCAAATGCTTTATTTCTGTGTCTTTACCTTATCATGTTGTGTTTTACACCTTTTAGTCACTGTTGTACTTATGAAAATAAAAGTCTCTTTAAAACCAAAATCTGTTCAGAAGGCTAAGTTTTTATTGTACAAGTGAATCCTTACATGTAATGTTTTCACTACCACTGCCTTGTAGGAGTCAAATTAGGTGTGAATCCTTAAGTTTAGTAAATGCTGAGATGCTAGAGAATAAGAAACATGCACCTCCAGAAACACAAAACCAAGTCAGTTTGCTAACAAATAACAGAAAACTCCCTCCCCTCACCCTCAACCCCAACCCTAGTTATTTCCCCAAAGTGACTTTTACATCAATCTGGCTTTACAAAAATAACCAGGAAACGTGTGCCAAAAAAGAATTTCAGCTTTTATCAGCAATAGTCCATCTATTTTCACCACTCTGTGTAGCCATACACAAATACAAGTTTTAATGTGGTCACTATATTCGGCATTTACTTTTCATGTCTCGAAGGTCTTTTGGATCCATTAAAACCCAGCAAAAAAACTTTTGCATGACAACCTGAGCTTCTAATTAGGTTCTGTGAAATATCAGTAACCCCCCCCCCCCACTAGGTAATTAGATTTTTAAAACCAATGATATTTTTTAAAAACACAAGTGGTTGTTTTTTTAAAGGCAATGTCAAGTTAAGCCTTCAACAAGGCAAAAAAACTAAGTTTTCATGTCCAATGTTTGTGGTATCAATAAAAAGGATGTTGAGTATGAGGAATGCTTCCTTTTTAAATCTCATACTTAAAAAAAGAACAATAGCCGTTTCACACAGACACTCACAGGAAAAGGAGAATGAGTTGTATTTCAGCTGTCAGGCTAAGCACGACAAACTTGTTGGGCCCTTAAAAAAAAGCCTTACTTTTTGTCCTCGTTTAATTAAGATATGAAAGGACCACCTGAAACCGTGGATCTTGTGAACAGATTTACCCAAGAGTGGATGGAACCTAAAGAATGAACCCAAGTCACTTAAAGACTTTTGTTTAAAACACACAACCACGTAGATAAAAATAAGTCTTGGAAGCAGATTCTACACCTTACAAAGGTAAATAAAAAAGACAAATACATATTTTATATGTTTTATTCACAAATTTTATAATACCAGTCACACATTTCAAAACCATTTATTAGAGTCAGACCACTCAGTTTTACACTAGACAGAAACCGCCTCTAAACAATATACCGGTGGTTGTTGTTAAAGTGGCCTTTTAAAAGGGGTTCACTCTGCTAAAAGGAGGCTCATCCTGATCATTTCAATCACTAACAACTAGAAAAAACTAAACCGTAAGTACAGGCTTGAAAAATAACTTAAAACGTAGTGCTGGGAAGCTATTAAAACTCATGATAATAACTAAGTTTAACAGTTCCTTAAGTGACATAATACTCCCACATGAACCCACAGAAGAGGACTACAGGGAAATATAGGGTGGCAGAGGACCACTTCTGTCAAGGGGTGAAAAGCATGTCTTCTCTACCAGGGAAGGGAGGAAAAAAAGAGAAAAGGAAAAGAAGGGACTGAACTTTTCAAAAAAAAAAAAAACTACAAGTACTTGTTACCCAATGGGCCAGTTCTCCACCTACAGGTTGTATAAGATCTCCTCCCCGTCACCCAAACCCCACCCTCAACCCCCAATTTTCCGTACTTGGGGACCAATTAAAGACACTCCGATAGGAGAATAGAAGTTACATCTAGCCGCCCCCACCCCAAAACGGGGCTGACGGGTGTGAGCAGCTGCCTGGCTGGCAGGGAATGGCTTCTTCTCTCTTCCCTTTTGCATCATGTGCTTTTCAGGCGCCATGTTGAGCTCCTAACAAGCCGCTGCTCCACTCGGGGCCGATTCCCTATTCCCACCCACCAACAGCTCGCTCCCAGGTCCCCCTTCACCTCCTTCCAACCCACAAAGCACAATGACCCCAAAGGGCACTGGGGGGGAAATGGGAGAAGAACCACTCCCACCTTCGCAGGGGGTTAAAATGGTATTAGCTCTTACTTCCCCACAACAAACTGCCTTTAAGTCCCCCCTCGCCGAAGGGGTCTATTCAAAGCGTGTGTATTGGGATAGACGTACAATGCGGTGGCCTAAATAGGGAGTTGGTAAGCGGAAGTGGGACTCCACCCTTTATCCTCCCCACTCCCTCCCCCCGACAGAGGCCCACGCTCGAAGCCTGGGCCAAAGACCGAGCCGGAGTTGGAGGGGGGAGGGTTGGAGAGGAGGAACACTGTCCCCCTTTGGATGGAAGCGAGACCTGGGATGAGGCTGACACTAAAATCAGGGAGTATTAGAAGAATAGGAGGCTGCGGGGTGTATAAAAACCTTGGCGGTTTGGGCCTCGATGAGAGAGACGATCTCCTTGGCGAAGGGCAGGTTCTCCTCGGCTAGAATGGTCAGCATATTGATGTGCGGTTTGCTATTGAAGGTCAGGTCTTCGAGTGATGACTGATAATCCCGACAGGCGTCCTCCCGGGCCCCCGCAGTACCGGCCTCGGCCGGCGTCTGCTCTGACATTGCGCCGCGGCCCCCCTCCGAGGTCCGCCGCAGCTGAAGCTGAAAGCCGCTCTCGATACCCCGCCTCCCTTCCGACTCCTCTTCCTCTCCCTAGGTCTCCCACGGCTCGGGCTTCACCACATGCTGACCGCGGAGGGGGGTTGGGGGACGACACACGGGGGACCTCGGGTATGAAACGCCGCCGTCTCACGGGTGATCTCCGTCCACTTCCAGCCGCCACAGAAGCTTCTTTCTCCACAGACACAAAATGGCGGCGGCAGTGGCGACTCCAGTTCCGAAAATGTCTGTGTTCCCAACCGCTGCGTCGTGCGAAATGAGCTAGGGGAGGGGATATGTGCGGTGAATGGGCGGGGCCGTTGAAGAAAGCAAGACGTGATTGGCTCCTCCGAGCACGTCACGAGCCCCTCCTCCTGCTCTTCCGCAGGACAGTCTGGCACCGCCTTCTTCTCGCGGCCCTACCCGGGCTTTCGCAACACCTACGGTTCGGAGGTGCGGTGGGAAAGACGGCCCCTCTCATTGGCCAATTCATAAGGGAGTGTTCGGTCATGTGTTACCATAACAACCCACTCAGGGAGGCCAATAAGCCCAGGGGAGGCTGTTCCCGAGGCCCAACCCAACCAGTTTAAGGGGAACGCTCAGCCGTCACTCTTCGCCCCTCCTTCTACCCTGAAAGGCTCCGTCAATCATCCTTCCTCCCGCCACCGCGGCCAGGGGTGGGGGCTGACAGGAGCGGAGACTTTCAGCCCTTCGCGTGCACTTGGCCGGTGGAGTCTCAGGTGCTCCCGAGAGCCTGGGCGGGCACAGCTGTCGGCTCTCATTGTCTCTCCCGGAACTGAGACCGGGAGGAAGACGCGACATTTACGCAATACCTAGGGAAGAGTCACTAGGGATTCGATTCCCAAATCCACGAACAAAAACACCTAGGCCGGCTTTCTTGAATCCCCAGGAAAATGTCTTTATTTGGAGGTTGTGTGAGAGAAAGGAGGAGCTCTTTGGGAAGCCCACTGAGCTCTCCGGGCAGAGTTTTTCATAACAGCCACACCCAGCCCCCAGCCGGATAGCTTTCTTTCGATCTTAGAAACAGCTTAGAATACGCTGTTCGGAACACGTAGAAAGGAGATCAATGTTTTACTTGTAAGGCTCTTTTCCCAGGCTTCTGAAATCCTATTTGGAAGCTGGAAATGATACTCTCAAAAATACAGAGCATTCAAAGAGTTCTGCCGTGGGGCTGCAGCATAAACAAAAGGTTATTTTTTTCACTGAGTAGAGATAATAACCTAAATGTTAGCTTTAAAAAAGAACGTATTAATTAGATAAAACTTGCTTGACCATTGTCTCCTGAGGCTACTGTACTCTAGAGATACTCTCTTCCCCACAAGTAACCTTTCTCAATAGTTTGGTGGTTACCTGAGGGTAAGGGGGGAGGTGGGTGGGAGAGATGGGGCGCAGGAATAGAGAGGGGGAATCAAACACACAGTGATGGAAAGTGTTCTGATTCTGGGTGGTGAGCACATAATGCGATGTATAGACAAGTAATGTAGAATTGTACACCTGGAAACAATGTAATTGATATCGATTAATGTCACCCCAATAAATTTAACAAGAAAAAGAAATGAAGCAATTCCTTTACCTGTCCCATATAAAGTAAAACTTTAATTTCTTTTTGTTTTCTTTTGGGTTTTAGCAGCTTTATTGAGGTACAATTGATATATAATAAACCACATAAAGTATGCAACAAGATTGTTTTGGCATAAGTATTTTTTATTTCTTCTAAACATGATATTGTATTATCTTTGAATGACAAATAAAGCCATGGGAAGGAAGCTTGTTTTTCATTATTTGAAGCTAAGAAATATTGTTGAATACATATATTTATCGATCTCAGTAATTTCATACCATTTTTAGTGTTGGTATTTAGATATACTATTCAGTTACTCAGTTAAAATAAAAGAACTTTAAAAATTACTATTTTCTGGGGAAGCCGGGATGGCTCAATGGGTTAGGCGCTCACTTTGCAGCGCCTGGGACTGAGGATCGAGTCCCGGCCCTGGCCCGCG
>PVKE010028700.1:0-20748 GCA_004027555.1 Craseonycteris thonglongyai
CACAGAAGCTTTTTAGCTTGATAAGGTCCCATTTGTTTATTTGTGCTTTTACTTCCCTTGCCAATGAGGTCAGATTCATAAAGTCCTCCCTGAATCCCAGGTCCATAAGTTTAGTGCCAATGTTTTCTTCTATGCAATTTATTGTTTCCTTTCTTATTTTGAGGTCTTTAATCCATTTTGAGTTAATTTTGGTATATGGGTCACCAATAATTTTAATGTGGTTAATCTAATGATTTGTTCTCAGTCATCATCTTATTGGAATAATAAGCATCTGACACAGCTATTACTTTCTCTTCTTTAACAACAGTCTCTTCATTTAGCTTTTACGAAAGCATATTATTTTGTTTTTCTTCTTTCTCACCAGTGTTTCTTTTTTTCAGTTGCCTTCACTGGTTCCGTCTGCTTCCCAATCCTTAACTTTTGAATGCCCCTAGAAGAGTATCCCTTGATCCTCATTTCTGTCTATTTTCAATCTCATAGTGTTGGCACAGATTTAAATATTCTTTATAGTAATAATGTCTAAATGTATCTCTCCAGCCCAGACCTTTTTCTTGCACTCCAGAAATATAGTAACTGTCTTCTTGATATTACACTAGGATATCTAATACACACATTAAATCAACATGTTCAAACTGAGATGCTGATCTTCTCCCTTACCCCAAACCAGCTCTACCCACAGTCTTTCCTATATTAAGGGACAATTTTCTCCTTCTAGTTCCAAAAGTCAAAAGTTAGAAGTAAGCATTGCATCTATTGCTTCTCTCACAACCCACATTTATACTTCAGGAAATTCTGCTGGCTCTACCTTTAGAGTTTCTGGATGCCTATATTACCTCTATCATTATCGCACAGGTTTTCAACACCACTGTCTACATCTTGGAGAGGCAAGAGCCTGTTATAGGTCTTGCAACTGCCCTTGCCCCGCCACCTACAACCAGTAATGCAATGGTCTCCACAATGCAATGGTTCCCCATTTTACTAAATATAGGTCAATGCCCTTACAGTGACCTCTAAGGCATCAGGCTTTGTCACTGGTTACCCTTTTGGCCTTTCCTTGTACCTACCACTCTATCCCTATATACAGTTCAACACAATGAACTCCTTTCTTGAAAATACTGGACTCACTCCTCCACAAGGCTTTTGTTCTAGCTCTTTTCTTTACCTAAAACACCCTCCTCTAAGAAAGTCACTTGGCTAATCCTCTCACCTCCCTCAAGTCTTTTCAAATCTCTCCTTCCCTATAAAGCCTATATTTACTCACGTGCAAGGTCTTGACTTCCCTTACCTGCTTTATTCTTTCTTTTTGTCCATATTAATCATCTTCTCAAATACTGTGTGGTTTGATTATTTATTGTTCTTATTAATTATGGTCTGTCTCCCTGCACTAGGCACCAAGTTACTTGAGAAAATTACCTTTTTCTGCTTGTCATGATGCCAGGCACATAGAACAGAGCCTGCTTCACAGTGCTTCACAGTGAGCATTCAAGCAACACTTGTTCTCTAGGAAGGTCAGTATGATAGAGTTTAGGTGGCAGATCCATCACCAAATTGTCTAAATCTAAGTTGTATGATCTAATTATAAGGTAATGGATGTATTGCCTATCCTTCTATAATATCTTCAAAAATGTAATCTCAGGTAATGAGTTTGAATGAGTATAGGATTTTTATTCTTTATTAAGTACTTGAAATGCAGCTAAATTCTGTTGCCAATTAAATGTGAAATCATATACCTTTACTGATAGTCATCTGGAGGTAGCATTGGTAACCTCTTATGACAATAGGTTTGTCTAATAAGAATGCCATTTACATTTGAAGGTGGACCAAGGGAGCAGCAATCTCATCGCCAGAAACACATTTTGAAACTCTGTTAACACACAGAAAAAAATAGGTGATGAGATTCACAAAGTATTGCAGCAAAAAGAAAATTAATTGTCTAAGCCAAATGCTGGTCATAGTCATTCAAATAATAATAAATAACCTACAGAACACCTAGCTTTGAGCAATGTTCTTGTTTTGGTGTTTATGCCTTTACTTTTAATCATGTATTACAATAAAACTTCATGACTCAAATATATGTGGTGATTGATATGTCAGGATATTTAATTAGTCACTGTCCTAGGCATCAAAATAAGCCAAATGGTGGGGAAGAGAAGCTAGAAAAAAATAGTAAAAGGACAAAATTTCATGTTGTGACTCATTAGTAAAATTCAACCTTAGAAAAAGTAATGGGCTATTTATTACTACATTGTGCTTCTCAGATGCTACAATGAACGTCTATGAAAAATCCAAAAGTTAGGTGCATATGTGGTAAGAATAAATTTTCTGTTTTCATGTTATCAAAGTGTTCTTTTATTTCCCTGGTTTAGCCAGGAGGACAGAGATTCAAAAATAAAGAGAACCAGATCTTCAGGTATGTACTAAATTTAAATCTTATTTCAAGTATCTTGTTACTTTCAAACAACCTGAATATAATAATAAGAGTGGTGGGAGGCCCTCAGCTTTGTTATTATAATGAATAAAAGCTGACAGTGGTCAATTTGAAGACACCACTACTCAAAGTATATTTCCCACTAAAGAATCTGTGAAGCACTTCTAGGAGGCATTTAAAAGTAAATATCTGTTAGCCATTTGTGTGTATTCATGAGAGAAGTGTCTGTTTAGGTCTTCTGCCTATTTTTAAATTGGATTGCTTCTTTTTTTGTTGCTGAGTTCTACAAGTTCTTTGTATATTTTTGATCCGCAATCAGAGGCATTGTTTGAAAATATTTTCTCCCAGTGGGTTGGTTGCTTCTTTGATTTGTTGATGGTTCCCTTTGCAGTGCAGAAGATTTTTAGTTTGATAAAGTCTCATTCATTTATTTTTGCTTTTACTTCCTTTGCCATTGAGGTCAGGTTCACAAAAATCCTTCCTGAACCCCAGATTTATAAGCTTAGTAGCAATGTTTTCCTGTATGCAATTTATTGTTTCGAGTCTTATCTGGAGGGCTTTAATTCATTTTGAGTTAATTTGGGTATATGGTGACAGATCACAGTTCACATTCAGTCTTTTGCATGTGATTTTCCAATTTTCCCAGCACCATTTATTAAAGAGGCTTTCTCTCCCCCACTGTATATTTTTTGTCTCTTTGTCACAAATAATTTGTTCATATATTTGTGGGTTTATTTCTGGGTTTTCAATTCTGTTCCATTGGTCTGTGTATCTGTTTTTCTGCCAATACCAAGCTGTTTTGATAGCTGAGGCTTTGTAGTACAGATTAAAGTCAGGCAGTGAGATGACCCCTGCTTTATCTTTTTTTCTTAGGATAGCTTTGGTAATTCAGGGTTTTTTGTGATTCCATACAAATTTGATGATTTTTAAAATCTATTTCTTGAAAGAATGTCTGTGGGACATATTAACAGTCAATAGATACATGAAAAAAATGTTCAACATCACTAGAAATTAGGGAGATGCAAATAAAAACCACAATGAAATATCACCTCACACCCTATTAGAATGACTATAATCAACAGACAAGGAACAAAAAATGCTGGAGAGGCTATGGAGAAAAAGGAACCTCATACACTGCTGGTGGGAATGTGAACTGGTACGACCACTATGGAAGGCAGTATGGAGATTCCTCAGAAAATTAAGAATGGAATTGCCATATGACCCAGTGATCCCTCTACTGGGTATCTACCAAAAAAACCCCAAACTCAAAACCTTAATCTGCAAAGATGACTGTACCCGAATGCTCATCACAGCACTGTTCACAGTGGACAAGTCATGGAAACGACCAAAGTATCCTTTGATAGCTGACTGGATAAAGACACTGTAGTACATTTACACAATGAGATACTACTCAGAAATATACCCATCAAGACATTTTTTTCCACCGCTCAAAAAACAGTTTTTGAACTTGTCAATTTTGATGTATTTTAGTAATTCTTTGACATCGGCAAAACATTTCCCTTTGAGGATGATTTTTATCCAAGGAAACAAACAAACAAACAAAAGTTGCTTGAAGTGAGATGGGGAGAGTAGGGAGAGTGGAGCACTGGGGTCATGCCATTTTTGGTCAAAAACTCAGCACAGTGTAGGCAGTGTTGTCATGTCACACGTTGTCCATGTAAACCACTCATCACAAAATGGGCAAATGCATTTAAAGAGTCTCCAAAAAAAAAAATTCACTGGAGCCAAACATCGCCTCTTACAACAATGCCAACTGGTACACTGATACAGATGGGTTCCTAGAACACTCATCTAGCGGGAGAAGCCTGTACTACAAGGGGCCCACCCTCCAGAAGATTATTTTGATTTTTTGGGGTCACCCCTCATATATAAATTATACACATATTTATATATGTATCATATAAACTAAATTCATATTTTTCTAGGAAGCTTTATAATACATATCATATATATTATATGCCATATGTGCATATATATTTATACTCACATATGCCATTGAGTATAAGAGTGTCAAACATTGTGAAGGGTGAACCTCTTTTTGTGCCCAAACTCATCTGGGTAAATACTTAATCTGAACACTTAGACTAGAATGTAAAAGGAGTATTTCAAAATTAAAATGCTACTTTCCCAGTAATTTTTAAATGGGACAATGTCATTCAAATACTTAATACATCAGACATTCCTACCCGCATTTTTGAAGATAGCATCAAACATTGTAATGACAAGCAAGTGTGGCTATGTTGTATAAGTAGGTGAAATGGAATGATTATAAATTTCTGCAAGCAATAATTCTATGTTTTTTATCATGCTATTGATGATGTTACAATTCTTTTTTTTTAAGATTTATTTGTTTTTGACAGAGAGAGAGAGAGAGAGATAGATAGTCAGAGATGGAGAGAAGGGGGAGGGCCCAGAACAGTCTCCATAGTTGCACATCATTGGTTTTTCCACATAGTTTCATTCCACAGGTGGGTGGGGCTGCACAGGGCTGGAACTGGCTGGGGTCTTGCCCCAGTGAGAACTGAACTGGGGGCACTCCCCAGTTCAGCATATGGGTCTGCACGGGCCGGGGCCGGGATTCGATCCTTGGTCCCCGGGGCTGCAAAGTGAGCGCCTAACCCACTGAGCCATCCCGGCTTCCCCTACAATTCTTATATTCTATATATTATATCTGATTAGAATCTTCACTTCAGGTCAAATGTTACCACACCAAATAATGCTATTCATCCATTGTCCTTTAAAAGAAATAAAATCTGTTTCTACAGCTTGAACAGATATGAATTTATACTAATAGTTAACTTTTTCATATGCAGCATTGAAGTAGAATGCTGCATTGATCCACAGAGACAGAATACATCTGCTCCTCTCTCTAACTCTCTGTATATATTCTTCTGTCTTTGTTTGTGCAAAACATTAGAGGTGATACAAATCTCAGAGTTAGAAATATCTTCCTATACAGCATACAATTCAAAGTCAGCCAGAAGTATCTAATTATTCTGGATATGCCAATGACTAAATTCAACCATTAAAAACAAACAAACAAACAAAACCAATCTCCTGCTACAGGCTAGGCAATAACGCAGTAAATAAAATAAATGTGATTCTCAGAGTTTACAAGTCAGTTGGGAATAAACATTCAATCAATACATATTGACTGACTGACTGAATCAATGCAACTTAAGTGCTCAATGAGTGTTATAATTAAAAAATTTAGACTGTGACTGGGCCTGGAGGAATTGGGATCTGTGAACACTCACTGTCAGGGCTGTTCTTATGATTTCATCACTCCTTCTGGTATTTTTTCCCAATTGTATATAGAACAAGTATTAAGAGAACTGTTAAATGTGATTATTAATACAGGTAAGTCTTCACTTAATGTCAATAGGTTCTTTAAGCAAAACAACATATAACAGAACTAATTTTACCATAGGATAATTGATATAAGCAGAAATTAAGTTCCTGTGGCATATCATTAATATTATTAAAAAATAATGTTGAACAAAATGACATTATTTGAGGACCTGTTGTATCAGAGGTGGCAAAAGGAAGTCACATGGAATCCACTGCTGCTAAATTTTCCTGCTTTCTGAAGTCTGACTGCCTTTATTTAGCAACCTAGGAGGGTTCACATAGTAGATAAAGAGAGAAGCTGTCATATGTATCCATGAATTAGGATCCAGACACATTACATAATTTTGGAACCCTATACATAGCTCCTACACAAAGATAACAGTCATCTCACCTCTTTCATAAGCTCCTATCAGATGACTCTAGACTGCTTCCCCCAACATGGACAGTCAGCACTGAGGAACATATAGCTTACCTGTGTAGGCTTTTCTCACTATTTTCTTTTAATTATAAAATTTATTGGGGTGACATTGCTTGGTAAAAATAGCATAGGTTCCAGGTATACAATTCTACATTATATTGTCTATGTATTACATTAAGTGCTCACCACCCAGAGTCAATTCTCTTTCCATCACCATATATCTGATGGCCCCTCCCACCTCCTCCACCCTGTTTACCCTCAGGTAACCACTAAAATACTGACTGTGTCCATGAGTCTTTGTTTCTTTGTTACTCTAAGTTTTATATTCCACCTATAAGTGACTGAAAAAATCTTCTCATTATTTTGTTCTGTGTTGCTTTGCCTCCCAAACTAGACAGAAACTCCTGATGAGAAGGATTTTAATTTTTACCACCTGTCTCCCAGGAGTTATCAAATACTTCACAACTAGTAAGGAAATATAAATTTATCAGTTACAATGTATGTTAGTACATACTATACACATTCTAAACTGGCCATAATATCTTATTCCATTGGATTCATCTTATAGCTACACCATAATAACTTATGCTGTTAATAATTATCATAGTCTGTTGGGCAGATTGTACCAGATCTTGGAATGTAATCAACTAATATTGAGCACTGAGTGTTATTAACATGTGTTCCTGCTAATCAGGACTAGCATCTTCCCATCTGAAGCCAACCTGTGAGCATTTTTTTAAATCTTTCTCTAACTGCTTTCCAAACTGGGAATACTGTATTTGAATCATATTACAAACAATGCAAATTGGTTGTGTCCAGAAGAGTCCTGCCTTCTCCATCAAAAATAATTCATAAGTATAAATTTAAAATAATATAATAATATAAACATACTAACTAAACTTCTAGACCTATATATTACATTTAACAAGAAATACAAAAAAGTTATGGATTTGTAGTAGGCATCCCTAGTAAAGTTTCGGATGTTTCCTAGGCCATTGTGATTAGTAGTTAAAAATTCCAATTGGGATTTGTTTGTTGTTTCTTTCAAAGCCCAAAACCTTCTGGCACCTAAAACTGGCAGAACTAACATCTATTTAAAGGCTTCTATCAGATTACGAGGACCATGTGATGTCATCCACAAAGCTGGATAACAGTTATAGCAGTTTGTATCCAGTACAAAGCATCTCATGAATAAATAGGGCTAGAGGCATGTTTGGATAGCAGAGGGCAGCCTCCTGCTCTAGTCTCACTGAAAGGTGGCCCTGTTTTAGTATAGATATAATTTACTGGCAAAAAAAAAGGAAAGCAAAATAAAATGAAAACACTGTTATCCTCTAGTTAAATGGTAGGATGTTCAGACATGAAGCATGAAGCTCAAGGAAACATTTTATCCTAATCTTGAAGGCAAGTGATTTACTTTGTATTATTTAAAGACTTTTTTTTTTTTTTTGTATGGCAGAACATCTTGTTTGCTGGGAATCACTGAGATGAGATACATCTTTTCCAAAAGACACTAAGAGAAGAAGAACAAAGATGAAAGAAAAGAAATGTAGAAGAGGGTATTTTCATGCAGAGAAAGAGCAATTTGATGAGTCTAGCCACTATTCAGTAGCAAGAACAGGGAGGAAGAGAACCTTCTCCAATGAAATTTCTTCATATTCAGTTTTTGGTAGGATACAGAGCAGGGATGTGTCCCATGAAAGAAAAACTCACAAATTTTCAACGCTGAGAGCCATCGGGAGTGGTGGCTCTCAGAGGACACGCTGTCTGGGTAAATGAACATCTTGTGATTGAGAAACCAGCTTCTGAGGAAGAGGCACAGGGAGTAAATTTGTCATCCTGCTCATCTGTTAACACTAGGTACTGACTTTCCAGTAAACCCTTCCACTGGAAAGCCTGCTTTCTCTACCTCTGAATCAGAAGCAAGCACTTAACCTTTTATATTTTGAAATTTGAAAGGAAGAGTAAGCTCAAAGGGAAGCTTCCATTTCAGGGTCCAGCCTTCAAATTAACTTTACTACATTAGAAACATAAACAGGCAGGTGCAGTTTTAAATGTGCCCTTCTGTTAGTCATTCAGAGAAGAGAGAACACATTCGATTATCCCCAACTGTTTTCCTTGCTCTTTCTTCAGA
The DNA here is from genome assembly GCA_004027555.1 of Craseonycteris thonglongyai. NCBI lineage: Eukaryota > Metazoa > Chordata > Mammalia > Chiroptera > Craseonycteridae > Craseonycteris > Craseonycteris thonglongyai. The sequence continues at coordinate 8,353 of PVKE010028700.1, forward strand.
AAGAATACATAGAATAAAATATTTTAAAAGTTGACTCCTGTGTTCTTCTAAATATGTTATCAATGAATAAAAATATCTGAAAAGGCAAAGATGGTGGTCCTCAGCATGGTTATTTTTAACTTTTGAACACTATTTACTACAAAAATGTGCCTGTGTACCATACTCAGAATATTCTTAATGCATTCCATCCTTAAAATGCATTATCTATATATCAGGGTAAAATCTCTAAGTGCCTCCTGAATGTTATGACTATTATTTCTAGTATTGCAACAAATGATGTATAGGCAATTCTCAAGAGCAGGGCAGTCAGGAAATTCTATGACCTGGCTCCAAATTCCCTTCCCAAATTCATTTCCCATCAAGTCCCTCCACTTCTTCCCCACCTCACTCATCTCCAAAACACACACACACATACACATACACACATGCTCACTCACTCACTTATTCACTCACACACATTCACACATACACAAACACACTTTCTCACACACTCATACAACCACACTCACAATCACATATATTCATAAACTCAAATACCCCAGCCTTCTTGATATTCTCTTACCAGGGTAGGCATTGTCTTTCATAGCTACACACCTTAATTTAAGTCACCTCTTGAAACTAAAATACCACACCTCCTCTGTCCTTCTAACAGTGTCCAAAAGCCTGTGTAATCTTCAATGACTAATGTAATATTGCTCTTCAGTGGAGTCTTTTCAAAGCTGCCTTTCCCCAAATGTAATTTTAATTAATTTTGTTTTACTTTTACACATTCACGACACTTGCAAAACTTCTCAATTTCTATTATGCATCTTGATATTATTTGTGTATTCGTGTATATGTGTGTGTCTATTACTATCACTAGATTTTTTAAAAACAGAAATCAAGTCATTAACTACTTTGGATATCTTCAGTACTCTGAATATAGCAGAATATCAGTAAATACACTTGTAATTGTTAGTAAATATGAAAGAAATGCACTTACAGTTAGTTCATTTGAAGAGAAATGTTAGGTTAATAGTATTAATACCTTACATTAACTAATACTTATTTTATTTAATATCTCCAATAGCCCTTAAGCCATTGAATGATTGAAAAGTGAGACTCAGAGAGTTTAATGGTAGGATAATTGACATTTAAGGATTTGAATGGCCAGGTACAACTGGAAGGACAGAATATAAGTAAATGTATGTAGAAGCTAGCAGGGATGAAATAATTCCCTCATAAAATTACATCGTGGCTGAGGAATGCATAGTAAAAGCTGCTGCTCCTTGTGCTATCTCACACAGCTAAGAAAAGACAGTAACTATACAGCAAAGTATAAATAAAAGATCTAAGATTGAATCCTGGGTCTCTCATATGCCCTACCCTCGCTTGGTCACACTTTCTACTGCTCCCTCAGGAAACAAATGGAGAAAACCAGAATGCTTTCTAGTTTGTGTATTAAAAATACACCGTCCCAAAGCAAATGCAATGACCTAAACATATAATCACTACTGGCGTTTATGTCAGTGAAGGAAATAACAGTCCTAACAGCTGAAGGTATTCCAGTGGAGGTTGAGAGGACCCCATCCAGGGTGCTGTAGTGGCAATTTCCACACTTAAATAAGAAAAATCTGCCCCTGTCTCAATCTTGTTCTAGGAAAGGGCCCATACAAATGTCAGCACTTCCTCTGTGGCTCACAAGCCTCCTTATTCATCACACCCTCTGACCCAGCAATACTACACCTGGGACTTGATCATGGAGAAAGAATCTAAAATGTGAATAAAGATGAACAGACATTGATAGCCTTCTGTATCATAGAGAAACTGTAAGTATTGCAAATGTCCATCCAATAGTAGAGGAGCAGTTAAATACAATAAATATCCTAAAGTCATTGAAAAAATAATTTATAAAGCATGCTTAATAAATTATAATAGAATTCTTTTGTAGAAATTTGATGTTAGCTGAAAAATATTAAAAAGCAAGAAACACAGTTAATTTAATGTGTGTTCAACTGCCTAGTGACATTGAGTGATTTGAAGACCAGAAAACAATCACGATTTCCCAGATGACAATATATACTTTCATCATCCTGTATCTTTTCTATTGCTCAAACACACAAAAATCTATAAAAGATAAATATTTTAATTGTCTAACAACATAACTGTAAAAAAAAACAAAACTTTTCCCAAATAGAAGCACTTTAGAATATACATTCAATTAAAAAAAAAAAAAAAAGCTTCAATGAAAATCTGTCACTCATTCTACGAGAAGTTGTATTAAGTTTACAGATAATTTCCTTCCTTCCTTCCCTCATTCCTTCCTTCCTTCTTCCTTCCCTACTTCCTTTCCTTCTTTCCATCCTATTTTTTTTCTTTATATCTATTTATTGAGAGAGTAAGAAAAGTTTGGGGGAAGCTGGGATGGCTCAGCGGGTTAAGAGCTCACTTTGCAACCCAGAGACCAAGGATTGAATCCCGGCCCGGCCCATGTGGACCGACATGCTGAACTGGGGTGTGCCCCTGGTTCAGTTCTTGCCGGGGCCTATATGGGAGGCTCCTGGCCCAGTTCCTGCCCTGCACAGCCCCATACCCACCTGTGGAGTGAAACTATATGGAAAACTAATGCTGTCAACTATGGAGACTGCTCTTGACCCTCCCTCTTCTCTCTGTCTCTCTCTCTGCCTTTCTCTCTCTCTGTCAAAAAACAATAATAATAAATCTTAAAAAAAAATGTTTGAAAACTCAATTGATGGCAGATATACTGGAAAATTGTAATCTTCTATATTTCTCAGCCAATTTATCTTCAGCATCTTTCTTCTTTGGGTAAAAGGATCTTAATATTAGCTTGTCAATACTACCCACATGTTTGTTCTACTAGACTCTAGATTACTAGATTCTAGTAAATAGAGCATTCCCATAGTTTTGGGGGTTAAATTAAATTCTAAATGTGAAACTATTTTTCTTAATGCCCTGGGGAGAGTGATGTCAAACTTCTTTTAATTTTCTGTTTTCTCTGCTTTATTTTGGATTCTTTTCCCTTAAAAGACTGTGCTGTTTTTATAGTTCATGCCTATTTCATGGAAGAGGTTGTTTCTCCACAAAATAAAATTTTCATTATCCTCATAATTCTGCTACTTGCTAAGGATATACAAAATGCTGATTCATCTTAAGGATAGTGTTGCAATTAGAACTTAAAAGTTTATGTTCTTAGAAGTTAATTATAATACAAGCAGAGAAATAATTACTCTGACTTGCCTGCTAGAGATGTTCAGTAGATACTTTGACAACTTAAGATTTTTTTATATAAACTTAAAAAAAGAAAAAAAAGCTTACTAAAGTTTTAAGTAAAGTGGCATTATCAGTGGCTAAAATAACTTACCATTTTTAATTAGCTTAATCAACACTGACAGAGCACTCATTTACATATTTACTTGACATATAGTCACTGGCACCTCCCCTATGCCAGGCACTATCCTAGAGTACATAACAGTGACAAAGCTATGACAGGGTCTGCCATCAAGGAGGAAATATTCTTGTGGGGGAGAGGAATGATACAATTCAAACAAATAAAATAATTATAGGTACAGTCTGTTTTGTCTCATCAGTTGTTTTGACAATGTGAGTTTGTTCCGATGTGATTGATAGATTAGAGAGCTATTTGAGCACAAGACAAATTTTGTTTTGTGTTTGTATAATATTATGTGCAAGAAACACTGGTGAACACAGACAAGCTGCACATAAATGAACCAGGCAAACTAGGCAAACACAAATGCACACTCCCATACCTTGAATATATACCAGCTCCCTCAGCTGCAGGCTTGTGTTATGAGCCACCCACCCACATCTAACATTACAACTTTCCTTTCATGTCAACAACCTCCTTCCAACACTTGACAATAACACACAAGTCACAGAACTCTAACTCCATTTCCTCAAGCTAACATCAAACCTTTTTCTGATAAAGTATCATCATTACTATAGCACTTAATTATGTAGCTTAACCATTTAATACATGTAAAAATGTGTTTGCATTTTTGTTTAGTTTCTATTTTTGTTTAATGTGTCACTGAAAAAGTTTTCAGTACTGTGCCCTGACTTCCTTCTCCCATAAATTCTATGGTGTTCACTGGGTCATTTTACATACTGTACTATGGCCTAACTAACTGTGGTAGTTAGTGTTTTGGAGGAAAGATGTCAAAGGGTAAGAAAGAAAAGAACAGAAACATCTATTAATACTTAGGCAGGCCAGGTAAGGCCTTTCTCAAAAGGTGAACAAAAACCTGAAGGATATAAAAGAGTAGTCAGTGCTCAGTCTTATGTGTCTATGAGAAGGTAGAAGAGAGGGCAGAGATCAAGACCCTGAGAAAGTGTGAAAGCTGCAAGACCTGGATGAAGACTTAAGGGCTAGGCAGTACAGCAGAAGCCAGGAGGGAGGCAGAGGAGATAGAAATATAGGCCTCTGCTTGGTGGTGTAGGCTCCAAAGGCCTCAGCAGAGAAGGCAGGTGTGTGTGGACTAAGGAGAAATGTGAAGAACTCTAGGGCTCCAAATGAAGGAGCAGTGAGAGAATACTCTCTTGTTGAAAGCACTCTTGTGGGAGTGTAGAGAATGGATGGAAGGAAAAAGAAAGTGGGATCATGAAGCCCAGTGAGGAAACTTTCAGAGCACTTTTGCAGAAAAGTTGATTTTTTTTTTATAGGTGTTGACACATTCCAGAAATGGACTGGATAACATCTTCTAAATGATGGAATAGTGTTGTTAGATAGGACAAGGATCTCAAGATTTGAGTGGTTCTTCCTAAATGCTATTCTTGCTAAATGTTAAAATCTAACACAGTATGTTGCAGACCCAGCTGTAAACAGGATGTGCTTGACAGGAACCCAATAGGATAAGTACAGATGACTACAAAGAAGGAGTCAATGTAATTTGGCTACACACAATGTAGCCAAATAGTGTGTATAAGCAATGGCTAAGCCTCCCTTCAGGGAGACAGAATTTTGTACATAAATGTTCCATTTCCTTTACTAGCTGCAAATAAATAAAACTACCTAATGACAACCACAGCTAGTTCTTGAATAGAGAACCCCAGGCAGTGAACCCCTTGAGTTAGGTAACAGTATGATGCTAAAGGAGAAATCAATGATGCAGGAATGAACTGCCCTGCATCAACACACATCCTTGCATGAGCAATTGCCATCAGGGTCCTCCCTAAAGGCTTTGAACACTTATATATGTTTTATGTACACTAATTATTTCCATCTTAGGCATGGAGAGGGGAAGTTGCTTTGAGCCATACATCTAGAAAAGGGCAGCATGGAAATAAAATCTGTTGGCCCCAGAAAGCCTGACCTTCTGCCCCTCAAGGCCACCCAGAAAAGCTGTCAAACCTGGCTCTGTACCCACTCTCCTGTGGTGGTAATATATAGACAGACATATTTTACTACTGTCTTCTCTTGTGCAAATAGAATGTTCTCTTCTGGTTGGCTAGAAACAGGTACTGAATTGCAACTATGCAATTCTAGAAAAAAAAATTGATGGTTATAAAAATGGACTCATTTCCTCCTGCAAGCATGATACTTCGCAGAGAAGATAGGTTGTTTTGACTTAAACATCAAATCTTTTTCTACAAGCTGACATAGCTTCAAGGTAAGATGCCTCCATTCATGGCTTTCTCTTTGTCCATTAGGCAAATATTTACTTTGTGCTGGTCTAAACTCTGGCTTATTAATCTGTTAGGAGGAAAAGCAAAGAAGCCAGCAGGTGAGTCTCCTTAAGAAAGTCCAAAGTGCACTATTTATACAAACATCATTCTCTCTTTTAAGACAAAAAAGAAAGCTCCCTTCTCATATCTCAGTATACGAGGTGCATTTATACCTTCCTTAAAAGAAAGAAAAAAAATTAGAAAATGTCTTAAAAGCTATAAGAAGCAGATTGAAAAAGTAATCGAAATGTATCTAATTCTGACATTGAAAGTAAATATTCCTATCTCCATTGATTTGTTTGCCATTTACCACTATATTTTGAAGGACAATGACCTGGCAAGAAATAAATGATGAGCAATAAGTGAACCCAACTTGGGAGCACTAGAATCTGAGGACAGCAGCTGAACAATGGATGCAAATACAGGCCTTTCCCAAAACACATGCCCACTAAGCCCAAGCCATAGATGACAGTGTCATGGAGTGCTACAGAAGGAAAGCTACCCACTAAATGGTGCAAGCACAGCCTGGTCCATCTGTCATAAACATTAGGTCCAAAGGCCACAGGTGCAGATGGTACTAAAAAGTAAAAATTACACTCAAGCAAAGAGGCCACTTGATAGAACAGGAAGAAGCAAAATCTAGGATTGGTTTCCAATCAATAAATGGGCTAACAACAGTCTATTCATCTTTAGCACCTGTTGTTTTTTCCTTTCTCTGGTTTACCATGAATAAAACAGTTTTATTTATGAAGGATGTTGTGTGTACCCAGGACCAACCTTTTGTCTATTGTGAACTATGCAAAGTTTGTCTTTGGTGCCCTCCCTGGCCTGCTGGCCCATGCTGCTTCCTTTCTCTCCCAGCAGATGTCAGGGCCCCCTTCTTGTGGCTGAAACCCTCTCTCTGAGCCTTCCCTCATTCTCCTGGTTTCACAAATGTTTCTTTAACACATAGAATGCAAATCACTATAATAACTAGAGGTGAGAGGTTGAAAGAGCTGTAAAATAGCCATTGTCTATACTTCTGACATGTTAGTGAGAGATACAAAGTAGACACTGGTAAGCAAAGTACAAATATTTTTAGTGATTTAACAGAAGTGCAAAAAATAACCATGAAACCACGGAGGAAGAAGAGTTAGCTGCAAATGGCAGAATCTGAAAAACCCTAGGGAAGAGGTAGAATGTGAACTTTGGCTTGAAAAATGGAAATGACTAAAAAACATTCTGATTAAAAAAGAAGAGGAAGAGCACTCTAATAGAGGGAAGGTAGAAGCAAATGTATGGTATTTGAAGGGTATAGATAGTGGTAGGAAAGCAAAAGACTACATGTTGCTTTGAATTCTGGATCCACCAAAGGCTAGCAGTTCAAACTCAGAATATTAATTAGTCTCTCTGAGCCTTGATTTCCTCATATGCAAAATTAAAATACACCCAACACATATTTATTGAGAATCTTATGTAAGCCAGGCTCTCTACTTGATGTTGAAGCTAAAATTGACTTAAGAACATACCTCATAGGGTTTATTTTATGATTAAAGAACATATATGTAAAGAGTGTGGCACAGTATGTAACAAGAAGTAGTTTCACTGAATAGCTGCTGATGTTTGTAAAGGTGGTGATGGTGGTGGTGGTGGTGATGGAGGTGGTGAAGCAGATAATGGTGGTAAGTACGGTTGTGGTGGTGATGGTGGTGGTAATATTGTGACAGAATTGGTGGTGGTCATGATGAAGTGGTAAAATGGGTGGTTGTGGATGTGATGAAGTGCATAGTGGTAGTGATGGATGTGGTGAACTGGGTATTTATGATGGTGATGGAGGTGGTGAAGTGGATGTTGGTAGTGATGGAGGTGGCAAAGTGGATATTGGTGGTATAGATGGTGATGAGGGTGATGGTTAGGGTAAGGATAAGGGAAAGGTGCTATTGGGGATGAAGGTTTCACTCTGCTGTGAAAATAGAGCAGGTGACAGTAGGTTAGTGAGAGAGATGCCTTCTCAGAGTTTAAGAATACATGAAATATTGCCTTAATAGAGAGCAGACCATTCTAATGCAGAATTAATGGCCTTAATATAACAGACGCAAATTGACAAAGAATTGACTTTGGGTGGGCAAAGATTGGAGCAGGCAGTAGGCCCTGTCCAGAACCCTGAAACTCCACTTTCTGTTCACTCCTAAGGCCAGCTCCAAATGCAAGTCAGACACCTATTAACATTGATTTAATTGGCTCAGGACAGGTAGATGTTTAGAATAATGTACCCTTCTCTGTTGTTAGAAAACATGGCCAGTACTTCCTAAGGCTGTGACAGAGACCTTTCAAAGTCTGTGACAGGAGAGGGAAATGTAGATAGGAGGGGAGTCATGTGGGGCAGCATCGCAGTCCTGAACAAGTTGTCTCAAAGTGCATTTAAATTTGTAAATCCTATTTTCTATTGACTTACCTTGTGAAAGTACAGATGTGTTCCTCTAGAAAAAAGAAAATAACAAAAAACTAATACTCTAAGACAAAACAAAACCACACCCAAGAGGGCACTCATTTTACATATTTAAGGGAGATAAAAAAATTATAAAACCATTAATAATACTTCTTGTCTAATACACATCTACACACATACATACATGTGTAGCTTTGTCTCTCCTTACTCTAAAACAGAGCATGTAGGCTACTGTCAAAATAATATAAATATAATCACCATCATATCATTTTTCTGTTCTCAAATCTTCATAACACTATTAATGTCTTGTGTGGCTTCTACTATAATGTCCCAAAGCCACCACTTTCCTCTCCCCATCTCAGCAAAGGGCATCATAGTCTAGCTGAAAACATGAGTATCACCTTGGTCATCCTCTCTTACTGACCGCTGCAGCCATTCCTTCAGCATTTTCCCCCAATTTTATATATAAATTTTCTCTTTTATGTGTATTTAAGTTTGGAGTTGTGCCATAAATTGTTCTTCCCTACTCCAATTCTCTTGAAATTAAGAAAAAAACAAACAAACAAAAAAACCTCTAGAAAAAATATCACAATGTAGATTGGAAGAGTTGCAGTAGGGAATAAGCCTCAAAACACTAAAAAAAAAATCTTCAAAATTTTCTTTAGTCATGTTTCTCCTCAGATCTTATACTTCATGAAAACTTCTCCAACCTCTTCACCCATTCTTTTCACACTCCAGGCTGAGCTGCCTCTTTTCAGAGTCCTGGATCCCTCTTGAGCCTTCGCTTTCTTTCTACTTCTTCATTACTAAGATTTTTAAAAATTGAATTCCTATGACCATTCAGCTTTGCGAGATAAAAGAATATTCCTCTATGATGCACCCTCTCCAATGAGTGGGGGAAAGAAAGTCAGAAAACTGATCTTAATTTAATAATTTTATTCTGGTTACAAAAAGAACATTGAGGGCAACCAACACTTGCTATACTATCTGTACTCTTCACCGTATTCTTCATCCACATATATTTTCCCTCCAACTAGCGGGGGAAAAAATACCCCTTAAGCAAAGAGCCTAGACAACATTTATTAATGAATAAAACTTTTACCTTTTCTCCAAACCAGGCTATGAGATGAGTATAAACTGCTGGTTTTAAAAATTAACATGCTAATCAACTGAAGGGAAGAAATACTATAGAAGATAGAGCAGAGGCAGTGATTCATGATGCAAGAGTGGATGAGCATGGAGAGAACATTTCCTGAAACATATGGCAAGGGGGCTGAAAACTGTAGTATGAATCACTGGAAAAGTTTTGCATCTGAAAATTCTATCAGGGCAAGTTTCTAACTAGGGATGTCACAAAGTATCCTGGCTGGGCCAGAGTAGGACTGAATTCTTCTGATGTGTGAGAACCACCACCACCATTTCCCCACACTTTCAGTTAATGGTGATTCACTGAGCAACTAGTGTGCGCCAAGTATATTCTAAGGGCTAGGCCAGAGCAATGAACGAAGGAGACACAAACTTATTGAGCAAGTAAACAAAGAGGATGAGCAAAGCATAAAGTACATTAAAAGTGATAAATGTTTTGAAAATCAGGGAAAGAAGATAGCAGTGAGTAGAAAGAACTGGTGGGAATGAGGATAAAGCTTTTGAATTTCACAGGGTGGTCAACGTAACTTTCCAGTCAGTAAAATGAGGGAGCAATGGAGCCAGGAAGACATTTAAGGAAGAGTTCAGAATCTCAGGCGAAGAACTGATGTGTGGCTCAGGCATACTAGGACCATATTGATGAATGTGAAGATTCCACAGCACAGACAGGCCAAATTAGAAATAGAGAGACTGTGTGGTCCATGAGGAAAATCCATTCTTAGGGAGGGAAGAGACTACTTGTTGATTGGGATTCAATCACAGAAAAACTATACTAAGTGCAATGGTAATTTCAGACAATGCCTGGCTATCAGCAAAAACTATCCTTGAGTGTGAGTGTACCTGAAGTGACAGTATTCTCTACGAAACTGGAAGTGCTCTCTAACCAAAATGTCTAATTTGGTGATTCAGTTTTGAACAGGATCTATTACCACCTTGTCACAAACAAAGAAGAAATCTCTCCCTATCTTTCCTCTCATGTTCTCTCCTCTAAACACTCAATTTTTATTAATAATATTATGTTAATCAAAGTTTAAAGGATTTATATTTTATTCTGTTAACAGTTTTCACAGCAGGGATCATTTTTGTTCTGTCTTTAAAGAAATTGGAAGCTCATTTCTAGTCCCTTCACTCTAGCTTGAATGGCTGACCTATATAAGTAGTTTCTTCATGAACAGTTCAGAGAAACCAAGTTCCCTATTTCATGAAACTTTAAAAATGTTTAATTGATATATAGATAAATTATAGATAGATAGATATAGATATAGATATAGATATAGATATAGATTATGTGAATAACAACTTGGCTAGATATTTAAATTATTGAGTTCTACTTTCCCTTAAAACGTTCTTCAATTGTTTTCCCATGAATCATGCTATGAACTCAGATGCCAGCATTATTTTACATTTACGTTATTCCTCTCTTTGTTGCAGAAATGTTTTCTTCTATATATTTTTGAATAGCATTGTTCTTATTTTGCATCAGCATTGCCTGTTCTCTGTTTTAGTTTTATTTGGCTAATTGCTCCCATCTCCCTTTTTCCTTTGTATTCAATGGATTTGTTTCAAATACCTCCTCTGTCACTGATTTGGTTTTTAAATAAATTGCTATTCTGCTTTTTTATTATTCCAATGCATTTATAAGTTCTTTAGTGGTATTTTTAGGTCTTCAGTTTGTTTTCTTAACATTATACTCTGTTTCTGTAAAGTTAATTACATTTATTTGTTGATCAACTTTATTAATATAATATCTTGTTTCATGGAATAATGACCTATTTTAGTTCTTTCATCTTATTCAAAAATTTTAAATGATGTTTATATCAAAATTTTACATATTACATAGTCTATAAAGTCAGAAAGGATTTTATTATTTTTTAATATTTATTTTATTGTTTTTGACAGAGAAAGACAGAGGCAGAGAGAGACAGAGAGAAGGGGGAGGTCCAGAGAAGTCTCCACAGTTGTACATCATAAGTCTTTAATATGCTTTTGTTCCACACAGGTGGTCAGGGGCCACACAGAGCAGATATTGGGCCAGGGGCCGCCCACATGGAAGGCATGGCCCCTCGAGCCATGGGCCAAATTGAGCGACAAGAACCAAACTGGGGGCCTCCTGCATGGGAAGCACACCCTAGTTCCGCATATGGGTCCAAAAGGGCCTGGGCAGGGATTTGATCCTCAGTCCCCGGGACTGCAAAGTGAGCGCTTAATCCACTGAGCCATCCTGGCTTCCCTTGTTTTATATTTTTTAAGCATCTTATATTCATTCTTTTTCCTTCTCAGATGCTACCAATTTTCCTTCTCCTAACTAACTGTGTTTTTTTTTTTCTTTTACCCCATATTTTCAAATAATATTATTGAATTGATTTTAGAAAGTTTCACTTTGGGTTTAAGATTTAGCTCTCCTTCCTCCTCTCACACCCAGCACATGCACTATCTCATTCCAATTCTCCAAAGTAATTTTACCATAACTTCCCCACAAAATTTTGCTCTATTTATATACAAGCTTGTATGTAAAATTTGGTCAACAACAATAGTTGTTGCATAGAGTTGTGAGGGTTAGAAGTTCATGGAGATAAAATGCTTAGAGAAGTACCTCACACAAATTTGTGTTAGCTGTGATTGTGAATTACTATCAGAGATAGATGTACTGAAAGCTTTGAAGCTTAAGTTTCAAGACTCTTTACTTACAAAGGCTACCCTAAGACCCTGTGAAATGTCCTGATGATATGCTCCCATGGTTAAATGTTTTTGTAATATTTAAAAAAATAAGATAGCATAACCATAATTGATTAAGACAATAGTATTTCATTCCAGCTTCCCCTCTGTCTCACTCCCCCTCACATGAGAGTTTGTATTTTGTTATCATGTTTTTGTTTTTGTTTTTTATTTCCAATACTTCTGTTGTTCTCCAAATGTCTTGTTTCATGATTGTATCCCTTTTGGAATATTAATAGGGGTTTTTTTTCATTTTTCTTTCTTTCTTTATTTTTTTTATTGTTAAATTTAATGAGGTTACATTGGTTGGTAACAATTAGATACTTTACAGATATACAAGTCCACATCACATCATTCATGCATGGTATTATGTGCCCATCACTCAGTATCAGTTCCCCTTCCATCACCTTATATCTGGTGCCCAC
>PVKE010028701.1:0-20747 GCA_004027555.1 Craseonycteris thonglongyai
ATGCTGGCGATATGATCCTCTCAATTGCTGGACAAGTGTTTTTAGAAATCGCAAATGGCTGAGTGGCTTTTCCCCTTTTTTGGTCTTTTCTAGTTTATACAGAATGTAGGAATTGATCAGGCAAATTTCCATGCCCCCCGAAAAAAGCTTATGCAACCATTTAAGTGATTTTCGCAGAAAAAAATACCTTGATGCATATTGGTCCGCCCGATCAACACCACCCATATATTTTATATAATTCAAAACAATATTGGGTTTCTTGACCATTATTTCCACACCACCTCGTGTAGTCCTTTTGACCATCGACATTCCTGTGTCACCCCTCGTAGTCAAACAAGTGACAATCCTCTTATCTTTCCACCCTAAAAGTAAGGTATTACCCTCGATATGCGACCGTGGATTTTTTCGAAAAATTTGGCTTTTTTATTTCCTTGGGCAATTATTTCCTGTTTGTTAAGATCATTCCGGAGATATTGCATTTCAATTTGTCTAGTTCTTGAGCTAAGACATAACTAGTATAGTAGCGATCCATGTACATATGGTGCCCCTGAGCACCTGGAATTTTCTCCAACAACATTTTGTATAAGTGTATCGGAATACTTGATGAAACAGGTAAATCGGGTCTGGCCAAGAGCTCTGTTGTGAGGGATCCATAATATGGCAAAATGCAGCAAATGTAGCCAGTCTTCGAGTCAGCTAGAGTATAAACTCTGATACCCCATTTTGTCAGTTTCTTAGGATTGTATGTTATGATTTGACACTTCAAATCAGCCTGGTGCCGCAGTGGCGCCGCTCAAGTTGTAAGAGCTACAATCTCTTCAAAGTCCATGGTACATGGAATTCCACCCCAGCCGTTGCGAGCAATCGACAATCGACCAAAATTGGCCTCGCGATCGACTGGTCGATCGCGATCGACTTGTTGGCCACCCCGGGTGTATAGAATAGTTTGTTTCTCTTTCTGCTGCTTTCTTCTCCGTCTTCTCCTCCTCCACCTCCTCCTCCGCTTCCTCCTCCTTCTTCTTCTGATCTTGTTCTTGTTTTTATTTACAGAATACTTGAGTGGGTCTTCTTCCTTCTCCTCCTCCTTTTCTTCTTCTTCTTCTTCTTCTCCTTCTCCTTTCTTCTTCTTCTTCTTCTTCTTCTTCTTCTCCTTCTCCTTCTCCTTTCTTCTTCTTCTTCTTTTTTCCTTTTCTTCCTCCTTCCCCTCCTCCTTCTCTCCTCCTCTTCTTCCTCCTTCTAATTGTTAAATGTGTTTGGGTGACATTGATTGTTGAAAATTACATAGATTCGAGGTGTACAACTCTACATTACACTGTATATGTATTGCATTATGTGCTCACCATCCAGAGCCAGTTGCCTTTCCATTACCATATATTTGATGCCCCTTCCTACTCCCCCACCCCTTCCCTTCTTACCCTCACAAAAATATGTGTACATCTTTACTTAAAAAAAATTTTTTTCTTCTTCTTCATTTTTTTTTTTTTTCCCTTAGGGTTAGAGGTAGAGTTACTGTTAATATTACCTTTAGTGTTAGTGCTAAGCCTAACCCTAACAGTAAGCCTAACCATAACCATAAAAAAAAATTTTATGATGCCAAATAACTGAGCATCTGTAGAGAAGCTTCCATCTTTATTCAGCAAACACTCTTTATAAACTTTTGAGTACTTATTACATCAGCTATTATGAATTACATCAAATATATGTACCGGTATGTATATGTCTGTGCTGTACAATATGGGAGCCACTAACAATATTCTACTAATGAGCTCTTTAAATGCCATTAATGCCATTGAGAAACTAAATTTTAAATTGTATTTAATTTTAATTAATTAAAATTTAAATAGCCACATAAGGCTAGTGGCCACAGTATTGAACAACACAGTTCTAGAGGACAAGAACCATACAATATCACTTTGTTTCCTAAACATCTTAGTTACCGTACATGAATTCTAATCATGTAATAGAACTTTTATATTAAGTTGTATTATTCATATTGTTTAGTAAGGCTCAAACCTGTATCAATATTAAGATCAACATATTACTTATGTTAACTTTAGAGTCTAAAGTTAAGAATAGATTTGAAAATAATGACTAAAAGATTTATGGGACTAGATCTCTAATTCAAAGTGACAAGTATATCTTAGGAAATCTGAAGGACATTCTGACCTCTCATAGACTAAAGAAGGCATTGGGGCTTTTGATATTATAATAATCTATGAAATAAAAAATTAAGCAATTAAATCATTCTGGTGAAAGAGTAAAAGTAAATGCAGAAAATAAAGACCATTAATGTGAATCTAATTATTTTTTTAAGATTTATTTTATTGTTTGAGAGAATGGGTGTGTGTGTGTGTGTGTGTATGAGAGAGGGAGAGATAAAGGAGAGAGGGCCCAGAGCAGTCTCCATCATTATTTGTGACATAGTTTCATTTCACACAGGTGGATGTGGGGCCACGTGGTGCACGAACAGAACTGGAGTCCTCGTGCATGGGAGGTGAGAACCTTTGTCACCATCCTGGTGGTTGGTTACCAGTTGTATCGCAGTTCAACCCCAGACCACACGGTTGCAAGGCAAGTGCTCAACCTGCTGAGCTATCCCAGCATCCCTAAATCTAATTTATAGAAGATAGTGTGATGTAGCACATGTGGGTCAGAGGAACTGTAATGTTTTGGTAAAAATTCAAAAATTGAGATGTCATATCCATATATTAATAGATGTAGCAACATCTGAGAATTATGGGGAATGCAGGCTTTACAGTCAAAAGTTCTCAACACACTCTGACAGAGGAAGACAACAATGCTGACAGCTGCATAACGCAAGAGTCAGGGTGACGCTGGGATGGCTCAGTGGGTTGTGCTCACCTTGAAGCCCTGGGTTCCAGGATCAAGTTCAGGCCCTGGCCCATGCAGACCCATATGCTGAACTGGGGTGTGCCTCCCATGTGGGAGGTCTCCAGTTTGGTTACCAGTGGGCCAAACTTCCCATGCTGGAGGCCCCTGGCCTGGATTCTGCCCCATATGGCCCTGTGTCCACCTGTGTGGAATGAAACCATGTCAAAAACTGATTATATACAACTATAAAGACTGCTCTAGGCACCCCCCTCCCCTGTCTCTGTTTCTCTCTCTGTCAAAACATTTTAAAAAATCTTTGAAAAAATAGAATCAGGAAATAATAAATAACAATCAAAAGATTATTATATGATAGCAAATTACTAATGGGCAAATCAAATGTTTGCAAAGAAATGCTGTAAGTAGAGAAAGCTAAGCTCACATTGGACAAAGGCAATAGAATGGTGTTGTTAGAAGTCAGGCTGAGTTTTGAAACTCTAAGATCTCTGCCATTAAATCAATTTTTTTCTCTTGGCCAAGTTATTATACTTAACCTCAGTTTCAACTTTCTTATCTATAAAGTTGGGATAATATTAGCTGTGAAGGTTGGTATGTAATAGGTACTCAAGACAAGAAGACTACTCAAGTAGTTATGACTATGAACTATGACCACTAGGATCTTCTGGAAGCAGAGCAAATATATAAAATGTGATGATGTTGGTGATAGGCAGTGAATTTAACTTGAAGAGGTTAGAGGAAATAGTAGGAAATAGGCTCACATAATTTATTTTCCTTGAAATCCTGATAAAAAAAAAATTGGGTTTGACTGTCATAAGTGATAGGAAACAATTTCAGGTTCATGTCAAAAGCAGTGGGTAAGATTAGTCAGTGTCACTACCAAAGATAAACTTGGGAAAAGGCAAGGAAAACAATTAAGAAAATGGTACAATAATCCAAGTATGAGATAATGGCCTTGACTAAGATGGCAGCTAGAGAAATGAAAATAAAGAGAAAATCTAAGAGACAATTTGAAAAAAGAATGGATTAATTTGAGTCTCCTAGTCTGTGCCCAGGTGTTATAGGTGAGTTAAGATATTGACCCATAAAGACCTTGAGGATTGTGGGGAACACCTCACTCCCCATCAGGCACCCAATTTCAGACACAAGTAGCCTTTTTTGTTTACCCAACTGATCTAATGTTATTATTTCTTGCATGCAACATGATATAAAAATTTCTGATAATCACTGAGCTACAAGGCCAGACTGGATATAAAGCAAAAAGGGAAGAAAGAGTTAAAATGACTATAACACTTTTATTCTTCAAGACAGGATGGGTGGTGCTGATGGAAATGGCAGAGGTGGGGAAGAGAACTGGTTTGGAAAGTTCTGTCTTGGATATTTCAGTAGCAATGAATATGAAATATCCTTGAACAGGTAGATGAGAGGTTTCTTAGAGATGAAGATTGTTTGCATTGATAATTAAATATAGTCAATGGCATTTGGCCATAACACCCTCAGAGAAGGTGAATCAATGAATTAATAGATTGAACTTGCCTCTACCTCCTTGTCTTTAGGTCTGTTGTATTAATGATTTTTATCTTAATCTTACACAATTATACAGAATTCTGATATTTTCAAATCATACAAATATGGAGGACTAGCTAATGCATTAACTGATATAATCAAGATTCAGAATGATTTGTTGACCCTAAGCTAAGAAGATAAAAATAAATAAGTATACCTAATAATGCAGATGAACTTGATATCACTGAACTGTAATATGCATATAAATTGCTGTGGGAAAGATTTTAAGGAAGACTGAGAAGGAAAAAGAGAGTGCTTAATGCTTTACACTTTCTTAGGTGAATTTTTATTTTCTTCCTTTGGGCCCCTTTTAAAGAACTCACTTGCAATTTGGCAAAGATCAAAACATTTAATTAAGCCAAGATCAATTTGTTTGTAATATTTTTGCGGGGCAACCCGCCTGCCTATTGAAAAAGGGACCAAAAAAAGCAGCTATTGTGTTTGGAGAAAGCTGGATGAGGACAATGAAGTCTCTGTAACCGAACATGGAAGCAGGTTTCACTGGGTGCAGAAAGAGAAAAAAAGGAAGCCTTAAGCCCTCTAAGTATTTGTATGTAATTTTTGTACCAGCTCCCAGCAAATCAGCAGATAGTACATCTAGTAGCTTACGTAGAATAACCAAACTAATAAAAATTAAGTAATAGTGTTTAGAAACGTCGTTAAGCTCATAGGAAAGCTGAAAGAGTATGGGGGTGAGGTTTCATGTTTTGTTTACCCTTTGCTTCCAACAGCTAAGCTTTCAAACCACTTCTCCTTCTAACACGTGAAAAACTCCTTGTGTGTGAGAACCTGGTGAAGATTTCTACACAAGCCGATGTTCCCAGTTTGGTCAGCCCAGGTTGTTTATAGAGCTTTGGGCATAAGTGGATCACTCTAAAGGAAGTGTTGTCATCCTAGATTCTCCTGGACTGTGGATTCTGGGACAAAGGTAAGGTAGAAGGGGACATACGCTTCAGCTGCACTCCCTGGCTTTGGAGCTATACTCATATATCCTCAGATCAGGTTATTACCCCCACTTTCCCATTTATTCCCATCCCTCTCCACTTCCCCCTTTCACTTGTTCCTCAATATTTAGAGTGGTGGAGAGGTGGTGAAAAGGTCAAGGTTGGGAGTGGGGTTGGGTTTGCACCCTATTTCCTCATTTCTCCTCATTTCTACCGGTGGTTCTGTGTAAGCAAAAGAACAAATATGGTGATTTGATTGCACTCTGCACAATTTTAGGGGGCACCATTCACAGTGTGACATATGATACAGAGTTCTTTTCAGTGAGAAATCTATCTTAGTTGAAAAGCAGGTGCATTGGAGAGGGGTCTTGTGGTTTGGGCTCATTTGAGTTCTCCCTGCTGCATTTTAAACTTTTCTTTTGCTAGAGGGCACCTATTTACAACTCTATTCAGAGACTTTGTTGTTTAAAATGTCAGTCTCTTGTAACCTTATGTGAAAGCCCAGAAGAAAAGTTTTTGCATTATTTTCCTTTTTGACCGTATTTCCCTCCAGATTTTCAGTTATTCTAAGGGCATGCCTCTGAGAATCCTCATAATTCCTTACATGTTGCTTCATATACCAGAAACTGTTAAGTCAGTTTATTGTTATTTTTCCTCCAGTTGAAATAGCCCCAACTCTCTTAGGTTGCCTCCAAGTTTTTCTTTTTAATCTGTATCAACACTTCTCTTAAAGTTGTCAAATGCTGGAATCTAGAATTAATTATAAAATGTGTGTGTCTGTTCTACCACAATTTAAAAAAGTGTATGTGTTTATATGAATGGGCTCAGTGATAGGACTCCCCTAACCTGTACAGTGATATTTTCCCAACTCAAAATGAGATTATAAAATGGTAACGCTTACAACTCTCCATACTAAACATGCTGTTAATAAACACTTGCCATTGTCTTTGTGGATGTGTGTACATCTTTGGGAGGCTGAGGTAGAGGGGATGGAGAACAAAATTTACCAAGCTTTTCAGAGAGAGAAGTGAGAATAAGATAATGGTTGGTCAGAGGGGTTATGCTTGTAATTTTTTGAATGGGTTCTAGCTGAGAATTCACTATCATCTCACAGGGCCATAATAGTCTCTTAGAAGTGACAGGACAGAGAAGGGAGTTGTATTGAGGGACACCTGAGGGAAGAGGGGATCAGGATGTCCAGGCAGGATGAGGAGAAACAGGCTTTTGTACAGCTTGGCAGGCAGAGTTATGAGTGATTGTGGGATCTTTCTACAAAGAAGACTATATCATCAGACCTGGAGGGGAGTGCTCTGTTTACTACTACTTTTTTTTTTTTTAGAAATTTCACAGTGACACTGTTGTGCCAAGCAAATAATTTAAAAAGAAAGTTATTTTTCTCTGTTTTGGTTTGTCCATGCTTAATGTAGAAAAAAAGATAAAGTGCTGTACCTCTGTTTGTGGTGAACAGATGATTCAGAGAATAACAATGAGAAAACTCTAAAACAGGGGTAAAGTGGAGGCAAATGGAACGGGGATCCTGTGGCAAAGGGAGGCCCTAACCTCAGATTTGTTCTATGCGTTCATCACTTTGTCTACTGAAATATGAAACTGTAGATTGCTTAAGCCTAACTATAAGAACTAGAGTTCCGAGGGAAGCCGGGATGGTTCAGCAGGTTAAACGCTTGCTTTTCAACCATGGGGACCACAGATCAAATCCTGGCCCCAGCCTGTGCAGACCCATATACTAAACTAGGGTGTGCTTCCCAGGTGGGAGGTCCCCAGCCCAGTTCCCATCCTGTATGACTCCCACCCAGCTGTGTGGAATGAAACCATGTCGAAAACTGATGATGTACAACTATGGAGACTGCTCTGGGCCCTCCTTCTTATCTCTGTCTTTCTCTGTTTCTGTCAAAAACAATAAAATATATCTTTTTTTAAAAAAAAGAACTAGATTTTCCTTGTATGATAACCAGCAAATGTAGTGGGCATATATTGTATAATAAAATTGTATGATTATAATTCAGCTTGGAACTATTGCTTGCCAATTCCATCTTTATCCCAAATCTTCTGAGCTTCTAACTCAAAATTCTCTTCCTAGGGGAAATAAAGTATTATTTCCTCGCACAAGAGCTCCAGGTTATACTGTTCACACATTTTTTTTTTCCATATGGTTTCTTTTTTATGTCACACAGGCAACAGTTCTGAGCATGGAATGTGACTTTCATAATGGAAATGTAGAAATTCAAACTCTATGGTTAGGGAACAGATAAAACAACAGGTGGTGTTTCTAGATAAACAAATGTTATTCTGACCTTTAAAAGATGCTAAAAATTGGGGAAGCCGGATGGCTCAGCAGGTTGAGTGCTCACTTTGCAGCCCCGGGGTTCAAGGACTGAGTCCAGGCCCTGGCCCATGTGAACCCACATGCTGAACTGGGGTGTGCCCCTAGTTTGGTTCTCGCTGGTGTGAGTTTCCCACATGGGAGGCCCCTGGTTCAGTTCCTGCCCTGCGCGGCCCCCGCCCACCCCACCTGTGTGAAATGAAACCATGTTGAAAACTGATGACTTACAGCTATGGAGACTGCTCTGCCCCCCCCCACTGCCCCCATCTCTCACTCTGTTTCTCTCTCTCCCCCCAGTTAAAAATGAGAATAAATCTTTAAAAAACAAAACAAAACAAAACAAAAAAAACCTTTATTCACCAAAAATTTGTTGAGCCTCTAGTAAATGCCAGTACCATACTGTGCTTTTACAAAACCTTGTAGTTATAAATATTTGAAAGTTTGGTCCACTGCCATGTTTCCCTTTCTAAGCTCTGGGTGTACTTCTCTGTATTTTTTCAGAGATCCTGTGTTTCTTCTTCTGAGGTTTGGGGAGTTTGGTCCAACAGCTTAAAAAGACATCAAAGCAAATTTCCTTGGTTGCTCAGGTGTAACAGAAGGAAAATTAATCCTATTTAAGGGCATCCCTACTTCTGAACATTCTCTGGGTCAATCAGGAGTCAGATGGAAGTATTTCACAACAGTAATGATTTTTCCAGCCTCAAAGCCTCTGGTTCACAGTCACTGGTGATATTTGGTTCTTTCCTTCTCCCATGTCCCCAAAGAAATCCAGATATTTCTAAACGTTGTTAGAAAGTACGTAGGTTATTGGATGTTTTTCTTTGTAAGTAAGAATTTTTAGTCCCTCAAAAACATTCTAAAGAGATTCAAATACTCTTGATTTTAAACTAAGGTTTTGAGAACATTTGCACTGAGGACCGACAAATTTTAAATAATACAAATAAAATAGCAACCATTTCCTGAACTCCTAGTCTGTGATAGGCACAGTACTAAATGCTTTCTCACAATGACCCATTTAATTCCCATAAGTCAGAGGCTGTCAATGTCCCCACTTTACAGAGGGGGAAAACTGGGCCATGGAGGCTGAAACAGTTTGCCCAAGGTGACACAGGTACCAAAAGGCAGAACTTGGATTTGCACATAGATTGTCTGGTGCTGGAGAGCTCACAACCACTGTGCAAATCTACTAGACAGGAGATCCTCCAGAACACGTATGGGCAATACCTACTACCTGGCAGGAAGATAAGAGGGAAGTGATATGATAAATAAACTGAGACCTCATCATTCATTATTTTATCCTCCTTCCTCTACAATTCCTAATCCTATAAGGATACGCTATTGGAGTAAATGGGATACTAGAGCCTTAAAAACCACTTGAGAGGAATTAAAATAGTTTGATTTAAAACCTCAACCAATTGAAACATGCCAGTTTTGAGAAAGTATAAAGCATTTTGAAGGAATCTATCTCAAAGTGTTCTTGATTACACACTGGTGAAAAAGAACTGAAAATTATCAATATTTATTTGGGAACCTCAAAAAGAAAGTGTATGAGGTTTTGCTTTGATACTCTGGACCTACGAACATGTGTAGTTTTGGATTCCTGGCTGACTTTGAAATCCATGTGCTGGATCAGATTCTCCATCATTCTCAGGATTGACATTCACATTTTTTGATCCTCCTATTAGGCACTATTGATTGTCATTTGTGCCACATAATTCAACAAACTGACTCATGTCTGTGGAAAACTCAAACTGCGGAGTTTCCTGTTGTCCTTGGGATCAATAATAGTAACCGTTCTATGACTAAATGCAAAACAAGTTCGCTGCAGTAGCTAAGGGTTCATACAAGCCACAAATAAACAATATGTTCTCAAAAACAGTAGAATTAACCAATTTCACAGAGGCCAAACAAGGAGGTTTGGCAGAATAGTCATGGATTCCTCATTACTACTTTTAGAGGAATGTGACATTTGGACTCTAAGTCTCAAAGATGTTGTTATAGAAGTGAACTTTTAAACTATGTGAACAAAATCAGGTTGCCCAGGGGATCACAATCAGTTATTTTTCCCAGACAGAGGCCAATATCCAATGGAGAAGGGGGAAAGATGATCACTAGGATATTTTATTTTGTGTGAGATTTGTTATTTTTCATTTGTCAAAGAACTGTAGGGGAAGCCGGGATGGCTCAGTGGGTTAAGCGCTCACTTTGCAGCGCCAGGGACCAGGGATCGAATCCCGGCCCCGGTCCTTGCGGACCCATATGCTGAACTGGGAGCTCCCCCAGTTCAGTTCTCTCTCTGTCTCTGTCTGTCTCTCTCTCTCTGTTCAAAATAAATAAATAAGTAAATAGAATATATATATATTGGGGAAAGCCGGGACGGCTCAGCGGGTTGAGCGCTCGCTTTGAGGCCACGAGGACCGAGGATCGAATCCCGGCTCCGGCCCAGGAAGGACCCACGTGCTGAACTGGGGAGTTCCCACAGTTCGGTTCTCTAGCTGTCTCTGTCTCTGTCTCTCTCTCTATCTGTCAAAAGTAAAATAGAAATAAATATGCACTGAAGATAAAATAATTACTCTCTATAAATATAAAAAAAAGATATAAAAAAAAACCAAACAAAAAAAACTGTAAATGAAGGAAAGGGACTCACATGTTGAAAAAGTTTCAATGTGACATTAATACATCCATTTGACCAATATTAATCAAGGTTCTGGCACAAACCAGACACTGAATGGGGGGCTTTTTAAGCAGAAACAAATTGAACAAAGATTTGAATTCAGAGATGGCTATTCTGGTAGGGGACAGATCAGAATTAAAAAAAGGAAAGTTTTCCTGGTAATATGATGACACAGTGAGGACACAAAAGGAAATGACCTAGTTCTTTTGAGGGAGACCAGGGCTTGGTAGTTAGAAAAGGTGACCCTTAAGTTAACTGCTGAAACATATTTCAGCATGAGTTTTTCCCAGATAGAGTATTCTCAATATTTTAAATATTCCCCCATGAATGAGCAAAGATACCATTGGTGACACAGTTTAGCACAACATTCTCCTATGTGATAGCCACTGGTCATATGTGGCTATTTACATTTAAATTTATGTTAATTAGGGGAAGCTGGGATGACTCCATGAGTTGAGCACTTGCTTTGCAGCCCTGGGGTCCGAGGATTGAATCCCGGCCCTGGCCTGTGTGGACCCATATGCTGACCTGAGGTGTGCTTCGATGTGGGAGCCCCCCAGTTCAGTTCTTGTTCCCTGGTTCAGCCCCTGGCTTGAGGGAGCATGCCTCCCATGTGGGAGGCCCCCAGCCCAGTTTCTACCCTGAGCAGACCCCCGCCCACCTGTGTGGAACAAAACCATGTGGAAAGCTGATGGCTTACAACTATGGAGACTGCTCTGGGCTCTACCCCTTCTCTCTGTCTCTCTCTGTCTCTGACTCTCTCTCTGTCTCTGTCAAAGCAATAAAATAAATCTTTAAAACAATTGATGTTAACTAAAGTTAAATGAAATTAAAAATTTAGTTGCATTAACTACATTTGAAGTACTCAATAGCCACATGTGGCTGATGCCTACCTCTTTAGACAGTGCGGACATACAACATCTCCACCATCACTGAAATTTCTTGGACAATGTTGGGAATCTGCAGGCAGATAAGCACTGCTAGAAGATAAAGTTTAAGGGGTATGTGGCAACAACCATGCCTGGACATAGAGGTTTCAGCCAGAGGATGGAGGCTTTGTGTATCATACCACAGGGTTCAGACTTTATCCACTAGGCCAGGCATCAGGAAATCTTCTGTAAAGAGCCAGATTATCAATACTTTGGACTCTTGGGACCACATGGTCTTTGCCCAAACTATACACCTCTGCAGTTGTAGCTTGAGCTCAACCACTGACAATACATAAACGAATGAGTGTGGCTGTGTTCAAAAAAACACTTTATTTGTAATAACTGGCAACAAAATGGATTTGGACCACAGTCTGTAGTTTGCTGACCCCTGAACTAGGCTGTTAGGAGTCACATGAAGAGTTTGGATCCAGAGGGTTGCATAAGTACATGTATGCTTTAGAAAGACCCTTCTAGCAGCAGAACAAAAATGGATTTAAGAAATGTGAGATACAAGACTGAAATAGTCCAGTCAAAGAGGGTGAGGGCTTCAATTCTGAATGTAGGCTATTGAATATGGGTGGGGAAAAGGTAACGTGTATGTTTTTAAGTTTGGTAACACGGCACTGGTGACAAAGGAGAAATATTAAATGACATAGAGATATAAGGCTTGGGTGATTGGGTAGATGGTGGCTACAGTTGCTGAGTTATAGACTATAGGAGAAAGAATGCACTTGGGGAAAAATTATAATTTCAGTTTGGGTCAGGTGGCACTTGAGGTGCCAGACATGTGACTCATCAACAGAGGGGTAGTGTAGTAGCTGAGGCCTTAGAGGAGACAGAAAATACCCAACGAGGGCAGGCAGAGTGAGAGGGATGCCAATGATGGTACTTTGAGCATTACCAACTGGAAGGCACAGGTTCAAAAGGAACAAAATAGGAATTGTTTGTATGGAGGAGAACCAGGGAAGAACGGCATTGCAGAGAACAAGGGGATTCTTCTGGATGCCATTGAAAAAACTAAAAAGATTCCATTAAGTTTGGTGATTAGAAGGCACTTTTTGCATGTTACCCAGAATAGACTTCAGAAAACAAAATAAAAACTCCCAAATCACCATCAAATTGTCTGGAACTTCCTTTTTTTCCTTTTGAATATGATTTATTGAGGTAGTAGCTATGACTTCATGCTCTGGATTTTTCTTTTAGCATAAAGTGTCAGGATTTACTTAAAAGCAGGAAGATGATTAGGGTCCTTTGACTCTCACCTTATAAATGATATGGTCCAGCAATCACTCTATTTGGGGGTGGAAGAGCAGGTAAGATCTTGTCTCATCACCCCTGAAGTGATCTCTGTGCCAATTTCTTGAGTGGACATTATGCTATGAGTTTGGAAAATGGTTAGATAACCTCTTAAAAAAAATGGAATTCTGATTTTTAGGGTACATGAAAACAAAAATGGTGAATTTCTTAAGATGAGGAAACTTAGAGTTTTATGCAATAACCACTCCTGATACATATAAATGTTTTATCCTGAAACTACCTTAATAAAGGAACTAAACAGTAACAACTTTAAGATAGAATCATGTGTTTTTTGGTGTTCCACTTCACAATTTAATGGTCAAAGGATTAGTCATCTCTTCAATGGAGGAGTTTCAAGTGATTTATCCCACCTTTGAAGAGGTTTATATTAGGAAAATGTTTTACATGCCTAGTGGGTGAAGATATGTCACTTTTGGCTACTTGTTGTTTAAAAATTTTGTCTTAAAACATGAAAAAACTGATGGAAACATGCTCATGGTTTTCAAGTGTATTGGAGAGAATAAGAATTTATATTCATTCCAGAAGTGATTGCTTAATTAGACATGCAAATCTAAGGAACACACATTTCTGAATACTTCAGTTTTGCCTCTATAAACCACATTAAAGGAGAGTGAAATTGAATGGCAATAGCATCACAATAATAAAAATAACAACAAAAATAAAATAAGTAGTTCCTTCATCTGCAGTGACAAACTGGTTCAGTAAAGTAGCCTGAAACATAGTTGTACTATGAAGTGACTTTATTCTCTGTATGATTTGCTTTTTACTACTTGGCTAGACTCTGCTCTGACCTGAAAATTCATCCTGAGAATAGGTAGGACACCCTGAGTAGGTGGGGAAAATCTCTAAAGTGCAAAGTGTGAAAAGTAAACTGAACTCCTTACAGAGCACTACTGACAAGGGAAGCTGGATACTAGTCCACACTTTGATACTGAGAGAATAATGATAGAATCACAACTGTAATAAAAAAAATAAATAAATAAAATTATAAGCTTAGAAAAAATACATGAGTAAGGACATTAATAAATATTGTGAAAAAAAGCAGCAATGATGAACAGGGTGAAGAAGATTAGCCTTATTAGATATTATAATATATTATAAAATAACAATCGAAAAGGCATGATAATAATACAAAAATAAAGTGTCTCAAAAGAGAGCCTTAATATATGATAATCTAAAGTTAACACAAATGGGAAAACAGGTATATCTAAATAAGTATAATTTTAACTTCACATTTAATTACTTTCACAAGTCAGAATAAATTCCAAATAGATTATAGAGTTAAGAAAAAAATCAGCAGAGTATGAACTATAGTATTTATACAAAAAGGTGTTGATTTACTTTTTATTGTTTTTGACAGAGACAGAGAGAGAAGGGGGAAGGCCCAGAGCAGTCTCCATAGTTGTATATTATTAGTTTTTTGACATAGTTTCATACCACACAAGACAAGTGGGCGTGGAGCTGCACAGGGTGGGAACCAGGCCAGGGGCCTCCAGCGTGGGAGGCATGCCCCCGTTCAGCATATGGGTCTGCATGGGCATGGGCTGGGCTGCAAGGTGAGCACTTAATCTGTTTAGCCATCCCAGCATCCCCCAAAAGGTGTTGATTTTTAAGGAAATTACAATAGAGAAGACCAACTCATATAGAGAGAAATAGATAGACTCAATACTAAGTTTATGAAACAGCAGATTACCACTGTGCCCTACCTTATTTTTTTGTATCCTGGAGAGCCAGATAGTGCAATGGATTAGATTTAGGCTTCAGAGCCAGTCTGGGTTTGGATCTCAGTTCTACCACTTACTTGTTGGCTGCTAGTTACTTAACCTCCTTTGGTTTCCACATCCATAAAATGGATTAAAAGTAGTATATGTTCCAGGGTTCTTATAAATCAGAAGTTCCAACAATTTTATCCTCACATTCTTTTGTTTGCTTGATAATTAACAATAGAAAGTTTGGAAACTCCCCAATCCCAAGATGAGTAATTTAAATAGTGTGTATCTCCACCCTATTGTGTTGGGATAGCTATGTTCTGCTATTAAAAAAAACCCCACCCAACCCTGAAATGCTGTCTCATGCAGTTGTGGGTACATGTGATAAAATTAGTTCCTTTCTCGGGTGAATGTCCAATTGTGATAAAGTAAACTCAATTACTTTTTTTTGAAGTTGTAGTAAACAGAATTGCAAGGAGTTTTTTTAGGACAATGTCCATACATTGACAAATCAAAGTGTATTCATGTTAATCAAACTTCCCAAATGTCTATCTATTAAAGTGTTTTTACTAATTTTTACATGAATTCTTGCAACTCAGTGTCTTTCATAGATCAAATTCAGCAGATGTTTGTTTCAACTCCACTTCTTTTGATCTCTGCCACAATTTACATAAGGGTTGAATTTATTGTTGGCTTATCAGTCTTTATAGCTAAAATCTGATTGTAGAACAGTGATTCTGATCTTTGGTTTTGTAATTCTACTAGCTGGTTTTAAAAAGCATAAAGTACTGACTCTAGATGCTGAGCACATAATTTTTACTGACCAATGTCACTCCCCAAAATTTAATAATTAATTTTAAAAAGCATAAAGTGAAATTCTGGACATTTTAATTTAAAAAATTAGTTTTTATAGTATCAATATTTTTAAAAGACCATATAGTATTTGGAGGTGGGGTGGGGGGAAAGTAGGTCTTATAAAAACAAAAGGTACCAATATGAAATAAAGATAAATATTCTTTAAACATTTTTAAAATTTCCATTATCAAAACACTTGTTTTGATTTAAGTTTGTTTTGAAGATTCTTTGCATGTTTTATGTATAAGATAAATAATTTAGAAGTTTGTAAAGCTTTTTCTGTATGATAGGCATTATTCTGAGGACATTCATATATAAACCTATGCAATCCTTATAACAGCCTCAGTAAGTAGGTATAGTTATTCATCTCTTTTTACACATGGGAAGCAGAGGTACAGAGAGGGTACATTGTTCAAAGATAATGGATAGCAATGAGATTCAAACCCAGGAAGTTTCATTCCAGAATCATTTTAAACTTTGCTTACTAAAAGTTTACCAATTTCCTCTTAGAATTCCAGAAACACTGGATAAGAGATGAAATAAGTGATCATCAAAATGGGTTAAGCCGTAAATGAATAACTAAAGCAAACTTTGACTGGGCGCTTGAATCACTTGGGGAACTTAAAAGAAAAAAGTACCAGCTGAATCAGAAACTCGCGGGGGAGCGGGGGCTCATGCAATTGTGTATTTGACAGGTGATTCCAATGTGCTCCCAGTTTTTGAATCCTTGATTCAAACCTCTTGAGCTAAAGCTTAGTACAGGGAACCTCAAACTCTAACCTGCATTGTAATCACTGGAGGGCTTGTTAATACACAGGTAACTGGGTCCCCCTCCCAGAACTTCTTATGCAGTCAGAAATGGGAGAAGCCCAAGAATTTCTATTAAGTTCCCAGGTAATGTTGATGCTACTGGTTGAGGAAACACTTTGAGAACCACTGTCTTGATAGGTTGGGATAGAAACAAAGTGTGGGGGTGATGGAGACCTGGAAAAAACTGAACTAATTCACCCAGTATCTCATCAACCCTGATGCTAACACATGCACTTTGTTGATTTACCCAATACCATTGATCAAGGATAAGGGAAGAAAAGGGAAAAAAAAAAGACATGAAATTAAAAGGAAGTGAGAGAAAAGAGGTAAAAAATAAAATCAACTGTTGATCAGTAAATTAAAGTTTTGTGGCTCTTTCAGTGACCTAACCACATGCCAATGACTGAGAGAATGTCAAATTAAAAAAAAGAATTAAAGATAACTACACTCAAAAAGAAAATAAACCTTTTTATATCAGAAACAAAACAGAAACACAAGGCATTGGGTGACACTGGAGGACTGAAGCACCGGTAAGGCTGGCTGTTGGTTTAGGGTATAAAAGCATCTGTTAGTTAGGGATAGGATCACCTGAAAACCGGAGCTAGCGTCACTGCTTGAATCTAAGGCCAGGAACAGGTACGCGTTTCTTCATCTTTAGCACCATGAGTGGAGACCAAATGATCGATTGCTAAGAATTGTCTTGGGATAGACTAGGATTTCTCAACTAGGATTGATTTTTTAAAATTGTTTTCAATAGAGAGAGAGAGAGAGAAAAAAAAAAAGAGTCCAGAGCAGTTTCCATAGTTGTACATTAGTTTTGGATATAGTTTCGTTACACAGATGGGCATGGGGCCGAGCAGGGTAGGAACCAGGCCAGAGGCCTCCTGTATGGGAGGCAAGCCTGGGGTAGGAGCCAGATCAGGTGCCTCCCACATAGGAAGCTTGCCCCGGCAAGAACCAAATTGGGGGCACACCCCAGCTCTGCATATGGGTCCACATGGGCTAGGCTGGGATTTGATCCTTGGACCCTGGGGCTGCAAGATGAGCACTCTACCCACTGAGCCATTCTGGCATCCCCTAGGATTGATTTTAATACAGCATGGGTTGGGGTAGGGGTAGCACATTTTGTAATATTTGGAAAACTTTGTTTTGTCACAATGAAGGGGAGTGCAGAGGTGCTAGTGGGTAGGGACCAGGGAGGCTGCTAAACATTCTACAACACACAAAAATACTACTGTTGAGAAACTCTGGGATAGGCACAGCCCCAGAGCCAGAACCTGGGACAAGATGCCAGTTCGCTTAGTAATGAATATAGTAAATATGTGACATCACTGTGGGCCTGGATCACACAACTGTTGAAATACAACTGGTTCTGGGCTGGAATCTTCAGGAATGAGTAGCAGAGATGAGCACAACACTAGAAGAGTTGGACAGAAGGCAAGTAGGAAGGGAAAGTCAGCCAACCAACCAACCAATCCTTCTCAAAGTGGGTCTGCAACACAAAATTCCAACATATGAGTAAAAAGCTATTAATAAGAAATAAAAACCCAACAAAATCAACAATTGAAAAGTAGGTTTATCTCAAATTAATAAAATAAACGAACAATTTGAAAATGACTTCAAAACTTCAAGATTCAAGAAACAAATAAATAATATTTATAGAAACGTATAAAAATATTTGAAACAAAAATAGGCAGACATTAAGCAAGAAGAGGTGGTTATAAAAGATAACCAATATAAAAATTGAAAATGAAAACATAATTATTGAAATAAAATCTCTATAGCAGGAGTATTCAACCTTTTGGTTTCCCTGGGCCACATTGGAAGAATTGTCTTGGGCCACACATAAAATACAGTAACTCTAAGCATAGTTGATGAACTAAAAAAAAAAAATCTCAAAATGTTTCAGGAAAGTTCATGAATCTGTGTAGGGCTGCATGCAAAGCTGTCCCGGGCCACACGCAGCCCATGTGTTGTGGGTGGGATAAGCTCGCTCGATAGGGAATACAATTTAGATTGGACACAGATAGGGTAAAAAAGCTATCTTGATTTGTCTGGGACTGATGGAGCTTCTGGAACATGGGACATCAGTGCTAAAATGCAAAAAGTGCTGGGGAAAAAAACAACAACTGGTGACTCTAGACACAAGTGAAGAAAAACTTAGCAAATTGGAAGATGGAATTGATAAACTGATTTAGAATTAATCACAAAGAGATCCAGACGTAAAGAATTAAGAAAAGCAATTAAAATAATGAAAGATAGGTTGAAACTGTCTTTTATCTAACAGAAATGCTAGACAAAACAAGTAGGAAGAAGGAAATGGTTGACTAATAACTTCTAAAGAAATAATAGCTGAGAATTTTACAGAATTAAAGTAAGTCATTACACTATAGATTAGGCAACTACAGCCTGTGGGCCAAATCCAGTTTGTAACCTGCTTTTATAAATAAAGTTTTATTGAAACACAGTCACAAGTTTTATTGTTTATTATTGTCTACGGCTGCTTTCATGCTACAATGGAATGGTAGGGCTGAATACTTGTCACAAAGACCACAGAGCCTATGAATCCCAAAATATTGACTATCTGCCTCTTTATAGAAATGATGTAAATCTCTGCTTTAAGTTGATACTCTGAGAACCAAATAGGATAAATGAAAATTAACTCACATCTCTGTGAGGTATAATAAAGCTGCAGACCATAAACACTTTAAAGGAAATGACAGAATTTCACCTATAGAAAATAATTACATTTGACAGCACAGTTTCATCAACAATAGAAGTCAAAAGCCAATGCAGTAAGTCTGTAAAATGCTGAGGAAAAGTATTAGTTTAGAATATTTATTCACAGCTAAACTTTCATTTAAGAGTGAAGTTAAAATGAAGAAGTTTTTAGTCATACAAAGACCAATATACATGGCAGCAACTATTAATAATTCTCTTCTTCCAAATTGGTACCCATCTCTGCCACTACCCTAAATGCATGAAGATTATACATTATTAAAGCTCTGTCCTGTTTAGCTGAGCCATGACTGTGTGACTTATTTTGGATGATTAAATACGAGTAAAAGTGATATACACCTCTTCCAAGCAGAAGTTTTAAGAACTAGAAATAGGTTTTGATAATTGTATTCAGTGGGTAATTACACTGTACTTATTTATATCCTTGTCATGTTTGAAAGGATAATAATAGAAATACTAAATACCATAGTTGTAGAAATTATTAGACAATAGGTGAGAGCATATGTATTTGGATAAGAAGAAATTTTAATTCAGACAAGAAGAGTCAGACGATAGAAATACAGAGAGCAATTGATGGTTGCCAGAGGGGAAAGATGTTATGGAACTGGGGTGACAAAAGTGAATGTGTTAAGAAATACAAATTTGTACTTACAAAATAGTCACTGAGATGTAAAGTACAGCATAGAGATTGTAGCCAATAATGTTGCAACAACTATGTATAGTGCCAGGGTATACTGAACTAATTGGGGGCGGCGGGGGTGGGGGGGTGGGGAATCACTGCATAAATTATTAATCACTATGCTATATACCTGAAACTAATATAAAATAATACTAAATGTTAACTGCAACTGAAAAAAAAAATTAAAAAGGAACAATGATTGTAAACTTGATCTTAGCCAAAAGGCTGAGAAGCAATAAGAAACAACGATAAACATGGAATTTTATGAGTATGTTGACCAGTAGCACAGAGTTGGAAGCCTAGAAGCAGATTAATATAGATATGGGAAATGGACTTTCATGATGGAGGAGGCATCAGAAAACAGTAGGAAGGAAAGAAAAAACTAAAACAAATAGTACTAAATTGGTTATTCATATAATATATGAGATGCCTACCTCATGATACAAGTATAAATAAAATACTAATGACTAAAAACCTAAACATGAAAATCAAATCTTTAAACCATTTAGATGGAAGGTTAAGACAATATTTTTAATATTTAAAAGGAATAATTTCTTTAAAAAAACATCAAATGCAGAAGTAATAAAAGGCACATGTTTAAATTTGACAGTCTTAAGATTGAAAACTTCTGTATAAAAAAGATACACCAAAAATAAAGTAAAAAAGAAGCCATATATTGGCAACATGAAATTCACAACACTAGAGTTGCATGTGTCCGAATGGATACTGAGTACCGGTAGGAGTCATGGTCTCAATCCCCATCTTTTCACAGGGAGCTGGCAAAGAAAATAATCCTCTCTGTAATGACAGAAGAGATAACCAATCTCCAGGTTTCTGGGTTCTAGGGAGGGATGTGTGTGGAATGGAAAGTAGTCTCTTTTCTAGACTCTGGGAGCATAAGTATACTACATGTATTACCTAAGAACACAGCCAATTACTATAGAGAAATTATAGGAACCTATGTAGCAGAATATTAATGCTGTAGTTCAGCTTCCTTATAAGTAAAGCTAATTCTATGGTACAGCTGGGAACCCAGTCACAATTTTAAGTGTGCTGTAAATAGTAATTTTCAATTAACGTTGAAAACATAAACTGTCCCTAAGTTTTGGACTATTGGGACTTTGTTTGCTTCTCTTAGTTAAAACAATAGAACACATTTTTTAAAAAACAAAAGAGCTCCTTTCGTAAAATCCACTGTGTTGTCAAAATGGCATTCATCATCAGCAATGTCGCCCAACACATATCATTGGAGCTCTCTTCTAGGACCCATAGTGTGCATAATAGGAAAGCTGGACTGCATTGTTCCCTCTGGCAATCAGGTCTTAAGAGGCAAAGAA
>PVKE010028702.1:5000-20749 GCA_004027555.1 Craseonycteris thonglongyai
AGCCTGAGTCAAAGCGGGAGTCCATGCAGTGGCCTGAAAAGGGCACACCACCCCCTAAGAAGTTCAAGGTGGTGCGATTTACTAGAAAAATTATGGCTACAGGTTTCTGGGGATATGAAGGTTATTCTGCTTATTGATTACAGGGATAAGGGTGTCACAATAACTGGAGAGTACTATGCCATCTGCTGAAACTGTTAAAAGGATCCGTGAAGGAGAAAAAAAGAGGAAAAGGGACGAAAGAAATGCTACTTTTACACATTAACATGCCTGTGCACAAGTGCAGTGTTGCATTGGCTACTCTTTGTGATGGTGGCTTCCAAACATTAAACCAGTCTAGACCTGGCTCCAATTGATGATTATTTGTTCCCAAATATGAAAACACAGCTTCCAAGGAAGAAACTTTACAGATGATGAAAAGGTTAAAGCTGCAATTTCAGTATAATTTTGAGAGCAAAAGCAAACATTTTTTCAAGTGTATAAATAAACTCATTGAGAGATCTGAAAAGTGTATTTGGGTTAAAGGTGAATATATTGAAAAGGAAAAATAAGAAATAGGTTCCCCCCCCCCACACACACTTCTTCTCCTTCATTCCATGAATTTTTTTACCACCCTGTAAACTGGTGAACATTAAGCTTTAAGAGTTCATTTCTTTTTAACTAGTGTCCTGCTTCTAATTTTTTGGTCTTTTCTCCTTGAAGGCCATACTTTCCATTAAAATGGGTGCTTTATAAATTATTAAGGATTTCTGTCTTCCCAAAGTGCTTTAACATCTATCTTCTTTCACCTCTTTAAAACCTGGGTGAGGTAACTGTCCACATCAATGTGTTAGGACAAAGACAGGGAAAGGGCACCTGGCTTGTCTGAGGACAATCAGCTAGAAACCAGTGGAGGCAAAATTAGAGCTCAGCTCTCCCAGGAACCAGCTGGAAGGTTCTTGCTGCCACAGGGGATGTGTAAACGAGAATGGGAGAACCAAATTTCTGTTCCTCTTTTTGGGCTGGCCCTATTAATCATACTTTTATGACTGAACAAATGATGTATTGTCCTAACTTAAAATAAGCACACACTCTTGGTCTATTGCTATTTATTCCCCCTTTTCAATTTTGTACTTGAATCCTCTACATTTGGGGTGGATGTCAGTGTTCTTATGGCGTTTACTATTATCAGAAGGGCTCTCTTCATAAATGTATTCAGACAGCTATTCTGTCAATCAGCATCTACCAAATAACTAGTCTATGCCCTAGGTAGGCATTGAGGAAAATAAAAAACAAATTAAAAAGAAAAGGAGTTGACTAAGACATAGTACTTGCTTTCAAGGAGTATGAATCTAGAATTGGCATGGAACTTCCATTTTAGGACCTCAGTGCCTCTTGACTACATTTTTGAAATATTTCAATATCTAGGTGATGATGTTCAAAACCTGGCTCAATTTGACCTGTGCCCTTTCTTTCAAAGCTTATCACCTGTCATAGGAATTATACAACAGCCACCTGGGCTCCCTGCTGCTGCTTAAATATTTTCCTTTTCTCAAACTCTTTTCTCTACTCAGGAAACCCTTTCCTCCTATTTACTTATAAAAGCTCATCCCTTTCTTTTTCTTTTGAAGTTTTTTTTTCTTCAATATGCTTTAGTAGCTCAGTATTTTCAGAGCTCAGACACTCTTATATCGTTTGTCAAACCTATCTCTAATCAGCTGTTTGTGTATATGTGTGCTGCCATTCCCTAGATTGAAATCTCCTGGGAAGAGGAAGGATAGGAGGAAGGAATGTACTTGTGTCTCTTACTATCCAGTACAACAGCTTGCAAAGAGTAGATGTGTCAAATGTGACTGTAAATGTTCACTGAATCCTACTGTAATTTTTTCTTTGTGGGTCTATAAGAAAAGTACAGTTTCAGCCCTCCTTGCAGTAAGGTTGGGGACATGTGACTGGATTCTGGCCAGTGGGATGTGGGTACAGTGTCATAAACTCCTTTCAGTCTGGGCTACTGACCATATACTCCGTTTCTTTAAAGACACTGGAGGCCCATGTTTAGGGTGGCAGCGTGAATCTATAGAAGAAATTTGGATCTATGTCTTACCTCTGGAAGAAGAGCTGTTGGATCCTATCATGAATGAGAAATGCATCTTGGTTTTGTTAAATTACTGACCTTACAGTTTATTATGAAGCCTAGACTAAACCATTTTGATAAATACCCTAAAGCTCTCTGAGGGCCAGAGTAACGTCTATCTATTCGAATGCTGTGTCTTTAGCATTTAACTAAGTATCCAGAATATAGTATGAGCTCATGATATATGTCTTGAATAAATTAATAAGTGAAATGCATGTTTGGCAACTCTCATGATCTTTTTGTATATCACCTGTGAAGGACAATATCATGATTTCAATAATGTTTGGAAAGCCAGGATGGCTTAATGAGTTGAACACTCGCTTTGCAGCCCCGGGGACTGAGGATGGAGTCCTGGCCCCGGCCCATGCAGACTCATATGCTGAACTGGGGTGTGCTTCCCATGTGGGAGGCACCCAGCCCCGGCCCATCTGAGTGAAATGAAACCATGTCGAAAACTGATGATGTACAACTATGGAGACTGCTTTGGGCCCTCCCTCTCCTCTCTGTCTTTCTCTGTCTTTGTCAGAAACAATAAAATAAGTCTTAAAAAAAAAATTCTGGTGGTTACCTGGGGAGGAGGGAGAAGGGGGGAGGGGGGAGAGAGAGTTGGGGGGGAGGTGGGAATGGGCACCGGATATATGGTGATGGAAGGGGAGCAGATTCTGGGTGGTGGGCACATAATGCGATGCATGGGTGATGTGATGTGGACTTGTACTTCTGGAAACTATCTAATTGTTACCAATCAATGCCACCCCATTAAATTTAACAATAAAAAAAATCAAAAAATTAAAAAATTAAAAAAAATTTTTAATAATGGAAAAAATAATAATTCATAGTAAAGCTTTTATTTTCTGAAATAGTTATCGAGGCACATGTAGTCAATGTGGGGCAAGTTGTCTTGTTTTATGGAAGAATCTATTGCCAAAGATTCTAAGACACAATTTTCCAATACCGTGCTGAAGCCCTCTATGATTAAAATAAAAAAATTCTGGATTCTAAGCGGTATGGACAAAGTTAGAATTAGATATTAAACTAAAGCTAAAAGAAAATTAAAGAGTAATATTTTTTCAATAAGCACTTACTGACTAAAAACTTTATAAGGATAGATAATAAATTGCTAATAAGAAATGTATCCAAGAGAAAGGGCTAGAAATTATGGCAGAAAGAGGAGGTTAACATTTGTTGTGTGCTTTCCAGGTGGTGGAATAGTGTTTCAGGCCCTTCAGGACTACTGATTTTATTTAATCCTCCACAAAAGCACTGTGAAGAAGACTTATTCTCATTATATGGGGAGATGGGACAATCAGTCTCGTGAAGGTCAAGGTGCTCTCTGGGAGGTCACACAGATAGCAAATTCCACAATTAGATTTGGACTTGGTTTTGTCTGGCTTAAAACCCAGCCATGTTCTTTCGAATGCACTATGTTCCCTCCTTCAAATAATGCTAAATAAAAATAACACAGCAATCTGCCTTGATTCTAGAACTTTAACTCAGTCTAATTCCCCAGAGGGTCCTAGCACCCAGTACAAAGGTCTATTGGCACATCTTCATCTAGTCCTTTGTCTGGTCCTCTTATCTTATTCTTCCTCCCTCTGCATCCCTGTGCTTGTTGAGGCCTAGATGTTTAGATTTGGCCTCAAGTTATGGGTCTTGTATTAGCTTCTTGGGCCAGATGACATATTTAGTATCCTCTGTTGGATCTTCCTCACTCCTCATTGACATGAGTATGTGTTAACTGGTAGCTTCATTCTGCATTAATTGCCATTCTCGGTTTGGCTCTAGACCCTGGACTTGGCTGGCAATCTTCTGGGA
This sequence comes from Craseonycteris thonglongyai, assembly GCA_004027555.1. NCBI lineage: Eukaryota > Metazoa > Chordata > Mammalia > Chiroptera > Craseonycteridae > Craseonycteris > Craseonycteris thonglongyai. The sequence goes on from PVKE010028702.1 coordinate 8,923, forward strand.
CCAGTTCTAATTCCCATGACAGAATCAGATAACACCTAATTTGTTAATCTACTAATTAAAAAAATATGTATTATTAACTTTATGAGAGAGAGAATAATGAAAAGACACAGCCCTTCACATTATAATGCCTCAATAAGTCTAGTGAAATGCCTGAAAACCCATTACACTTAAGGAATTTTCATGGGCATTATGTGATATACAATCCTCTGAGGGATCCTTTTTATTTGGGAAAATTGAAACCCAGATTGGTTTTTACCAACTTGCTCCCTTTAACATAACAATTAAACTGGAGAACAGATATTTGAACCCAGGACCTTTTGTTGCAAACACCTTGCTTTCTCCAAAATATCACATTATCTTTGTGAGAAAGTAGTTTCCAACAATATCTGAAATATTCATCAGCTTCTTGCTGCTGTTTGCAACGTTGGAGAGTAGACACACTTACAATAATAGGGCCAAAAGGATTAATTTGGCAAAATCCCAGTGTTACCTCGATAAAAGCTCTGTGGTGTATGGAGATTCTGGGAATACCTGATGTGTCCAATAATTAGTGTGTAGTTTTAAATTATGTTATGTTTTCTTTCTGTGGACCGTTATTTGCAGAGACCTCATAGGAAGAGGGCAAAATTTTGAGGCTGCTGCCATGATTATAATCACTATTACAGGAATGTTAATGTTCTCGCAGATATTTTTATTTTCACTTAGCAAGATAAAGGGGGAGGTGATTGACTTTTATTAAGGCTAATGGGGAGCCTGGCTTCTGGCTTTTAATCTATGGCATTCACATTTTTTACTTTTCTTTTCGTCCCTCCCCCATCTCAACATCTGTGGCCCCTTCTCATATATGAAGTTATTTGTTAGTATTGGCAAGTGTTTTTTAACTAATTCTGCCCGTGTTTTGATGGATAAGGGGAGTCTTTAATTATGTTACTGATCAACGGTGTGGCTGCTTGATGAGCAGTGTCATCACTGTTGTTGTTGACTAACGGCTTTTTAAAAGCTACAGTGAGAGGGCATCCTTTAGTTTCATATTAACTGGAGTGTAAGATTTTCCCACCTGTCCTCAAATATTAAGGACTTAGTCTTAGACTGATGTCTTCCAATATAAAACATTTTCAGTGAATCTAATCTTTGGGTTCATATCCTGCCTTTTTGTTTTAGTGAAAGAATCTTCTATTTGTTTAACTCTAACTAGGTAGTTCTCAAACTACAGGGTGCATAACTGGCCTGGGGAGCTTATGAAAAATGTAGATTTCTATATATTGTAATTGAGTAGGTCAGGGTGAGCTGTGGGAATTAGCATCAATGATTCTAATGCCAATGGTCCTTATACCGCATTTGGAGAAATCTCTTTCAAAGACAGTGCTTTTTTCTTCCTTTTTCCTTTTCCTTTCCCCCCTTATTCTCCTTCCCTTCTCTTCAGTTTTCTTTTCAAAATTTTATTATTTGAGAGGTGAGAGAGAAAGGGAGAGGGCCTAGAACCGTCTCCACAGCTGCACGTCATTAGTTGTGACATGGTTTCGTTCCACACAGGTGGATGTGGGGCTGCGCACGGCAGGATCTGAGCTGTCTCCCCACGCTCTGAATGGGAGGCAAGAACCCCTACCACCGAGCTATCCGGTGGCCACCAGCTGTGCCACAGCTCAGTTACATGGGGCTGCACAGGCTGGGGCCAGGAGCTGAACCCTGAACCTCACAATTGTGAGGCAATCGCTCACTGCTGGGCTATCCCATCATCCCTAAAGATAGTGGTGTTCAAACTTGAGCCTACATCAGGATTACTTGGGATTTGTTAAACACAAATTGCTGCTCCTCACATCCAAAGTTTCTGAGTCAGTAGATCTGGGGCTGGCCTGATAACTTGCCTTCCTTATGTCCCAAATGATGCTAATGCTGCCCTTTGGGGACTCTGCCTTGAGAACTGCTGCTTCTGGTATCCCAGTTATGGCCACCTGGTGGTCAGGAAAGAGATAGACTTTGACAAATACAAACTACTCAGCAGTATAAGTGCATGCCTTAGTCCATTGTTTGTTGAAGGGCCAATTCATATAAGATTCAGACTCTTTTTAAGTAGTGAATTATTATTGTGTATAGAACTTCAAATTATAGCCCAATTAAACAAATTGCTAATTTTCAAGGTAAATTTACAAGTTTTAGAAGCTGTGCACAAAGGGTCCAATGCACAGACTGTGTCGATGTTGACATAAGACTATCTACAAGTGATTTTAACATGACATTAATTGTTTTATAAATACTATCAAAGTACCTTGAACATTAGGTGCAGTTTGGCTTTACTAGACCTATCAAGGACCTTTTTGAGGTACTAATTATGCTTAATGTGAAGAGCACTTATTGGTTGGAATGAAAATAGAGCTATTTATAGTGGTAGAGTCTATAATAGATATTAGTCATTACTAACTATTAACCATAATATTAATTAATTAATTACCTTTTACCAATCAATTACTTTCTCTATGTAAGGATCTCTGCAGATATTCCCAATACTACACAAATCAGCTAGCCTCATATTAACCAGGGTTACTTGGTTTAAGTCTACTCTTACAAATGGCCAAGAGAGTTATTTTTTCCTAGTCACCAGACTAAGAATTGTGTCTTACTTAAAATTCTAATAGTTGTGAGATTCTGATGCTCTTATTGTGACATGCATTTTTTTTTCTTTACAAATATTGGTAACTTTTACACAGTGATATTTTAAGAGATTTTATTAAGTAGAATAATAAAATAAAATAAGACAACTGTTCACTTTCCCCAATTTTAATATTTCTCAGCAAGTTCACTGTAGAGTGGATGGGATTTTAGAAAGTTAATAACAGAAAACACAAGAATTTTGGATGATTTGTAATGTCAGAAAAAGTGGAGGACGATCACCAAATTGTACAAAATAGCTTTCTAAATTAAAAACCAAAATGCTAAAACAAAAATCACAGATATTTTATTATAAAATTGGCTATCACCTACCCATAATGTTGATGGGGGTGACAAGCCTATCATGAAATTTTTCATCAAATATTTTTTTCTCTACTTTACATCTCTAGAGAAAAAAGCAAAGAAATACATGTAGTTATGTTAATATCTGAAAATTCTTTTTAATGAAATTTTAACCTCTGCCATAGGCCAAGTACAATAAATATCTTGCTTTTGTGTTGGGCATAATTGTACATATTAAAACCCTAACCTTTTTAATGAGCACTACGTCTAAATTGCAGCTTTTGGATGATGACATTATTACACCAGATAAAAAAAGAGGAAAAGACTAAAAATGCCACAAAAAATTAATGGCAATTGGACCTGGTCTAGCTTGAAAAAGAGCAATTATAATTTCTTACTGCTTCTATTCTTATGTGAAATTCATTTGGATGAACTTTTACCGTTTTTACCAAAGACATAGAATGCCCTGTTCTTGAACTGAAAGCAGTCTCGTTAGTCTTTCTGTTAAAGAAGAATTTTAGCAGATCAAGGTTTGTAGCCAAAATCAGAGACCAGTGAATGTGCAGGTAGAAGTGTATTCACATTCAAGCATTGTTTGTTTGTTGATTGTCCCAAGCCTAAGTTTAAGGATTTAATATTGACTTTGCCAAAAACTCATAATAAACATCCTGGTGGAAACTGCATTTCAATAATTTTCTTTAAAATAAGTACAATAATTTAAAATAAAGTCATTATGCTTAAAAACTAGATATGAAAAGTAGCACACATGATTGTTTTTTTTTTTTAAAGATTTATTTCGATTCTTTTTGACAGAGAGAGACAGAGAAAGAGAAGGGGGAGGGCCCAGAGCAATCTCCACAGCTGTATGTCATCAGTTTTTTTTGACATAGTTTTATTACATACAGGTGGGTGGGGGCTGCACAGAGCGGGAACCATGCTGGGGACCTACTGCATGGTAGGCATGTCCCTGGGGGGCTGAACTGGGGGCTTCCTACATGGAAGCTCTCACTGGCAGGAACTGAACTGGGGGCCCTCTCACATGGAAGCACACCACAGTTCAGCACATGGGTCCGCACAGGCCAGGGCTGGGACCAGGATTCAATCCTTGGACCCTGGGGCTGCAAAGCGAGAGCTCACCCGGCTAAGCCATCCCAGAGTCATCCGGGATCTTCTTGATTGTTGATAAGAGTAGGTCCTCTTGATTCTGGGAGCTGGGCACATAATGGGATGCATGGGTGATGTGATGTGGAGTTGTCCATTGGAAAACTGTCTGATTGTTACCAACCAATGTCACCCCATTAAATTTAACAATAAAATATAATAATATTAAAAAAAAAAAAAAAAAAGAGTAGGTCCTCTAGAATTTTCCTGCTGTGACTTCGATGGTCCCTAAAACCACGGTTGAGATGGCCTTGGATGTGAAAGTAGGTGGACCCTACTTTCTAAGAGTTCTTAGAAAAAGCATAATTTTAGCTTTTAGATGTTGGCCGAGCTTCCTTACAGGGAGCAACAGGCTGTTTTTGTCAAAAACTAATGGTGATGGTTCCTATTATACAAAATATAACCATATATGTATATAGCTCAACATCCTACTTACCTGAGTTATTCTGGTGAAAGTTCTATTTTAGTCCAAATTACCTGCTTTGGGAACAAGGATGCTTTTCTCAGGGGGTAATTACCAGTGTAATCGAAGTACCATCTGCTTACCTTATGTTCTGTAGATGGCTCAAAGAGATAGTTTCAGGAGAGACCTGGAAATGAAACATTTCAGGAGGGAGGAAATGATAACTAAAAAGAGAGTAATAATTAGGAGTTTAAAGAGGAAATGCATAAGGTATTGAGGATATAACTTGGAACCCAGCCTTCTAGACCCCTGGCCCAACTGAGCATTCCCAGGAGTAGGAACTAATAGAAATCCAAGGCTAGAACAGAGAGTGACGAATTAGCCTAAAGGGAATCTCCAGAGGGGCTGCGTGGAGAGTAACAGCAGATGGTTCTCATTTGTGATTTCGTGGTGAAAGAGCAGCCGCAGGCTAGGTGCAACCAGCAGAAGCTTGCTTTCCGTATTCTGAGACAAAACTTTAAAAGAGAAAGCCTGAGTACCCTGGAGAATTTTTACACAGCCATCATTCACTTAAAAGGTACATTTAACACGTCCTAAGCAGGATGTCTTTCACTGGCTCTTATAGCAGATATGCTGATGTATAAGTTACTGTTCCTTCCCTTGGGGATTGTGCAATGCAAAAGAGAAGCAGGGGAAATAAGGTGTGTGCCTGACCAGATAACCATGGCATGTGAGTGTCACATTAAGGAAACAAAGTGCTCTGAGGTTTCACTGAGCTGGGGGATGTGGATTTAAACTGGACCTGTGTGGATGGATTCTGCTAAGCAGTGAAGGGCCACCTAATAAGGAAGTGAGAGTCAACATAATAATTCAGGGACCTTAAGTATAGTGTTTCAGAATTTTAATATTTATCTGGTGAGACAATAATTATATAGATGTTTTTCACATTGGAAATACTCTCTGAAATGTGATTCTTCATTCTTGGGCAATTAAGCTGTACTTGAAAAGATGTGCACAATCAACCCTCAGTGGTTTTAGCTTTAGCATGTGTTAATTTTGCAGCTGTGACCCCAGAAATAGAATTATAGCAAGAATAATGTTTTTATATATCTTTAATTTTTTAGCTTTGGCAAATCAAAGGGGAATGACTTGAACTGCAAAAGCCACTGATCCTGTTATTATAGATTTTCTTTCATATAAAGCCAGTTGGGGGTTTGTTTGGAGGAATCAGAGTTTCTGTTGTCACCGTGGAACCTGTATTGCACATGAATCTGCCCCTGCCTCTTTCTCCCAGTGTCAGTGATTTAATCTGTATAATGGGAACATTTGCTTCTGTCATATTTTTACTGTCATGAAATAATATCTTTCAGTAATTCTGAAACTGTTAAAACGTAACATTGGGATACAAGGTATTTTTTTTTCACAAAGACAAGTTGTTTAGTTGCTGTTTTTAAGGGAGTGAAACATTGAACTCACCATCTAAAGTATAGTAAACCATATTTAGTCATACTACCTACAGTAGATTCAGTAAACTGGTATCCATGGGGATTGGTAGATGCCAGATAAATGTAAACAGACTCTCCATTAACCAAAACTCAAGCAACTGGCAAATTTTTTTTTGCCGGTTGCTTGAGATTTTGCGTGTTGCTCAAGAACCAGTTAACGGAGAGTCTATTGTACATTCATTTTAGTGTACCGTATTTTCCGGCGTATAAGACGACCCTCTAATTTTACAGTTAAAACATAGGTGTAGGCCTATTAGTCTTATACAGCGAATACAGGCCTATACCTATGTTTTAACTGTAAAATTAGGGGGTCGTCTTATACGCCCGGTCGTCTTATACGCCGGAAAATACGGTATTTTCTTTCCTTCCTTTATTTTGGTGAGTTCTTACAAGTTGCACCTCTCCCCCTCCTGCCCTTCCTCACACAGATCTTCTCTCCTCACACTTCCTCCTTGACAGCCATCAAGTCTGTCAGCAGTGGAAATCTGGATTCTCGGCAGAGCTGATTGTATCAACTGAGGTGTGAATTATGTTTAATTAAAACCTGTCACTTAGAAGTAAATGAAGGAGCGTTTAGCCTCTGTTCATTTCACCTCAGCTCCTCCAAGCATTCTGAGGGCCATGCTTGATGCTTGTGGCCAGAGTGGGCCACCAGCCGTCCTTCAGTGTTTGCCAAAGTACACACTCATACAGCAGGATCATCGTGTGAAATAGTGCCTACTCCCTGCCATCCTTTGATTATGCAAACATTCAAGATGTGTGTTAGTACGGTGACCAGATTTTAACATTGGTAAAGCGGGACACCATTGACCGGTGGGGAGGGGGTTCTTGATTAAAAATTTGGTCTATCTCCCGCCGTTCCCTAGCTTGTCAAGCATTCTTTCCAAAAATCAGAACTTTTTTAAAACGCCATGGGACGCGGAGGATAAATTGTTAAAACTTGGGACTGTCCCACCAAAAGCGGGACGTCTGGTCACCTTAATGTTAGACACCAGGTGTGTGAGCTTCCTTGTGCTCCCTTCCTCAGAGGGCTCCTTCCTCTCACAGATACCCAACTGTCCGGCAAGATGGGCAGACACATTTCACTGCCACCCTCACTGTGGTGGCAAATGAGGACAACTGTCATGAGATTGCCCAGCTTTTCAGAACTCCTAACTCGTATCTTGTATTTCCACCTGACTTTAGTCATCTCCGTTTGGTCATCCCTTTAACGTCGCAGATTCAGTCAGGGCCCAGCCATCCAGCGGGGAAACTCCTGGATCTACTGGCTCTAGCTGGTGATTCTGACGGGGAAATCCTGGTGAAAGATTTCCGGGCTGAGCTGAGAAGGCCCATTACTCACGAGCCATCTGAAATCAGTGGGTGGCTAACATGGACGGTGCGACTCAGAGGTGAATGGGGTGGTGCTGAGCCAACCATTAGTTGGAAAGGCTAGCTGATGGGAAGTCAGAAAGAAGCAGATTAGATGAGAAGCCATGTGACAGGGTGAAGAAGAAAGGGACCATAGGAAATGCCTGCTCAGTGCAGCCTTCAGTAAGCTGGGAAGTCACCTGAAGAATTTCCTTCCCCTCAGGATGGAGGCTTTAGGAGCTGAGAGGCATAGGTATAATTATGCTAATGGACCATAACTGACATAGCGCTGCAAGCTGACATAGGTGGAGGTAATTGGTGGTAATGGACCACGATTGACAGGGGAAGAAAGACCCTCCTACTGCCTTCCAGGTAGGGATATAAAACAGGAGGAGGCGGAAGCAAAGGACAGCACGTGGGACATGGAGGTTGGTTTGCAAGGAGCAGCTGGCTTGGCCCGTTGGGCATAGCCGTGGCTTTGGGTCTGGCCCCAGTAGCATGGCTGGAGGAGATAGGCAGTCCTTGAGGGTGGAAACCCTCTGCCTTCTCAGGTTACTGGTGCTCTGGCAATAAACACGTATTCCATAACCCAACTCCTGTATCAGTCTTTTGGCTGAATGGTGCAGAAAATACGAGTTAGAACTTGGTTGCCCTCCCATAACAGCCATGTCAAATTACTGATAGGGCAAATGTGGCTTTAGAACTAATGTAATATATGTTATTTATCCAACACAGATATCTGCTATAGATAATCTGGCACGCCTTGCTGGGTTGAGGGACATACCTAAAAATTTCAAAAATACTACACAAATTTTTATGTATGAAAATAAACTTAGTATCTTGTGCTTTTTTCTATTAATATTATGTTACCTATGAATAACATCATGCTTCTCCCAGTTACTGAAGGCTCTAGGATTCCTTCCCCTTTGCTTCTTCCTCCTCTCCATTTGATTAAGTCCTATTTGTTCTATCTCTATATATCCCTCACATCCTTTGGCTTTTTCTTCCCCCTCTTGTCTGGTCTTTGCAGTAGTCTCCTAACTGGTCTTGTCTCCAGCTATGCTCCACTCTACTTCTTACACACTGCTGGCTGTCTTCCCAAAGCCACCTTTGATTATTTACTCATATGCTCCAAATCTTTCGGAGATTTTCCATTCCCTTTAGAATAAAGAGAAATTTCTCAGCAGGTGTATGAGGCTTTCTTTGATCTAGTTCTAACATCTTCTAACAGTGTGTTTCACATCACTCCCCTTCTTCGTGAGCCATGGCTGTAGGCAAATTAAGGGGAATGTTGCTCTCTAATCCTATATCTCACATTTTCTCACTTTGTGTGTCCTCTTCTTCCTGCCATGACATTCTCCTTTTATCTCTACAGCTTCCACCTCCAAATGATGAAATTCTAGCTGTTCTTCCCCTGTTCAAATACCACATCCTCTGTAATATCACCCATCATCTAATAGCCAGGGTGAAATTAATCTTTATCTCTTTTGAAATTTAAGACATTTTATTTATACTTCTTTTATTTACTTTTTTGTTGTGTATGTTTTATAGTTCCCTGGAGGTCTGAAATATCATGAAGGTTAAGACTATATTCAGTTCAGTTTTGCAGCCTCCTAGTTCTTCACACAGTGCATTAACAGTAGATAATATTAAGAAATATTATTTGAATGAATCAACAAGAAATTCACTGAACATGGAGGTTTATGGCAGAGGTAGGAGTTCTAGGGAACACAGTTTGTGTGACTAATTATTAGTCACATATCCAGTCCTGCAAATATGTGTGGTATAATAGAAATTTAAGTATTCATATTGCTATGGACATCCTCTGATTTCTGTGAATACAGCTTGGGCTCAGGATTTCACAGGACTATAAAAGATCAAAGAAACAAAATTGCAGTATGTTTGAGTTAGATTTAGAAGGAGCTGAAAGGAAACTGAATTCGTACTTTTAAATAGTTTGATTTGAGAGGAAGTTACTTGTTAAAATGCCTTCTGCAAAGGTAAATGATAGCATGATGATTCATACAGAATATGAATGCAAGCCATAGAGTACATTATTTCTGAAGCATTTTTGTAGGGGATTGGGCCAACAGGCATACATTCTACCTATAATTCCATACAGCTGCGAGTTTGGTCACTACTATTTCCTTTTGTGTTTGCTTACCCACTTATCCAGTTCACCAGGAAAGTGTCTTCTCTGGTTCCTAAATGAAGATACTGAAATCTGCTCAGAAGAAAAAAAATAGTATTTTAAAAATAAATTGTGTAATTATCTGCAATGTCCCTGCATCATAATCAAAGTAGAGAACTTTATCTCTTTTTCTTATTGCACCATCAGAACTTAGGTTGGATAATGATTTTGAATTGGAGCAAGATGCCTGATGTGAATCCTGTGATATTCTTTCTGGGATTGGGGACTTGGGGAGCTTAAAAGAGAAAGAGCAAATTCTAGATGTAAATTAGCTTAATTGAATTAACAAGTCAGAGACAGTATTTCATTTAATCAAAATGCAAATGATTCCTCGAATCTTATCCTATTGATGTAAAAGCAGAGGATTTCACAGTTGGTGGCCAAATAGGATGCTTTGGGAAGCGTATTAATTCAAGTAACACGAGTTTCATAGAAATATGTAGAAGTTCAAGGGCATTCTGAAATGACTGGATGGAAAGAACCTAACTTAGAAAATGTTCCAAGCTATGAACAGTTAAACAAGGCTAGTTATAGTAAAAGAAGTCACTCTTAGTGCTTCTTTTACTAGAGCCACTCTAAGAGGGACAGGCCAGCTGAAGAGAACGCTGGCCTCACTGAAGGGTCCAGTGGCCGAATTTGTAAGACACACAGGGAAGTACCATACAAGAGACACTGCTATCACAAAGAAGGGGGTGGTCTGTGCTGAGGGTGGGGTGGGGGAGGAAAATCGCACAGTCAGGATTAGAGATAGGAATAGTTGAGTGGGAAATTGTTGGGGGAAGCAGGAAGATGTCTGTACTGGGTTCTCCCTGAAGCCCTACCCGGTGAGGTCTCCTCCTGAGGGGTCCAGAGGATGGGTTAGTCACACCAGGGAGAGAAGAACTTTTTAACTTGTGTGTTGTCTCCCAGCATTTGCTTGAAGCTTTCAGTCAGAGGACTGCTCCAGGGGTCCTCAAACTATGGCCCACGTGTAGCCCACTGAAAACATTTATCCGGCCCGCTGGGTGTTTTTGCCGCTGCTGCCTGTCCTGCTTAGCAGCCGACTCATCCTGGGCCCGCAGTCCGGCCCTCCAGTGGTCTGAGGGACAGTGAACTGGCCTGGCCGCCTGTTTAAAAAGTTTGAGGCTTTCTTTTTTTTCAGGCGGCCGCGAACATGGCGACATTCAGACTGAGCATGCCTACCCAAAGCAGCCAACCATCTTTCAAAATAAGAAGAGGGTCCTGCTTGGCGAAACTGGCAAAGAGAAGCTTCCATGGTACTACAAGAACATCGGTCTGGGCTTCAAGACACCCAAGGAGGCCATTGAGAGCACCTATATTGACAAGAAATGCCCCTTTACCAGTAATGTCTCTATCCGGGGACGCATCCTATCTGGCGTGGTGACCAAGATGAAGATGCAGAGGACCATTGTCATCCTTTGAGACTACCTCCACTATATCCGAAAGTACAACCGCTTTGAGAAGCGCCACAAGAACATGTCCGTGCACCTGTCCCCCTGCTTCAGAGATGTCCAGATCGGTGACATTGTCACTGTGGGGGAGTGTTGGCCCCTGAGCAAGACTGTGCGTTTCAATGTGCTCAAGGTCACCAAGGCTGCAGGTACCAAGAAGCAGTTCCAGAAGTTCTGAGGATAGATTCCTGCCTGCTCCACTGAACAAAAATAAAGTTATTTTCTCAGTTGTGAAAAAAAAAAAAAAAAGTTTGAGGACCCCTGGCAGCCTTAAGCCTTTAGCATCTTTCAGTGTGTGTAGACAGGAGAAAAGACGACAGGAGAGAAGATATTTGAAAAAGGGCAGCCTCGTCAAAAACAGGAAAGAGGGATATGATTATTGGGATGAATGGAATAATCCTTTGTAGACAAGCTTTATCCTCCAGGAGAAGAGTCTGTTACAATGCCAGTTGGAGCAATTGCTAACTTCATAGGAGTTATTATCACAACAAGGACAAGCATGCCAAACGTGTAACTGCTTTCTACTTTGGGCATCACTGGAGTTATGAGGCCTTTTTCTTTCTAGGGCTAATTTACAAGTGTGTACAAGGGTTCAGGATAAGTTTGTGTTCTAAAAGTCGGGGACCCAAATAGAGGTGTATTGAAAGAGAATTATAGGTGGAATATAAAACTGAAAGTTACAAAGACACAGAGACCTATGGACACACTCAATAACTTGGTGATTGCCTGAGGGAAGGGGAGGAGTGGGGAGAGGCCATCAGCATTATGGACACACTCAATGGTTTGGTGGTTACCTGGAGAGGGGGGAGGAGCGGGG
>PVKE010028703.1:0-20760 GCA_004027555.1 Craseonycteris thonglongyai
CCCATGTGCTGAACTGGGGGGTGCCCCCAGTTCAGTTCTCTCTCTCTCTCTCTCTCTCTCTCTCTCTCTCTCTCTTTCTCTCCCTCCCTCTCTCTCTCTCTCTCTCTGTCAAAAAAAAAAAAAATTAACTCATGTCCCATCATAAAGAACTGGTGATCAGATTGTCTTCTCACCCCATTTTACCACCTTCTTTCATGACAGAAAAGAAAGGAGAAATTTTATGCAAACACCTTTATAGACCTCCAGAACAAACATTTCTGAGGACAGGAGTTAAAGAAGTATAATTCCAAGGTGTCGCAAAAGATCTCTCTTTCTCTCTTTTATTTTATTTTATTATTATTTTTTTATTACAACTAACCTGTAGTACCAATAAAAAATATCAGCAACATATTGCTCAAAGTTGGTGACAAGTTAACTATACCCACAGAAGGCTAAGAATTAGAATTTTGATAATTCTAATCTGGGAACATACATACTTGCTTTCTCTGAATCTTAGAAAAAATTTTGAGAGTTATTTTTTGTTCCCAGGATTTGTCATCTAAAAAAAATGCCATTTTCTTCACTTCTAAAGAACAACCATAATCTCTGACTCCAAAAAGAAAACCCAGGCCTTAGAATAACTACCAATGGAACAAAACTGAAACAACCCAGCAGCTCATACATAAACCCATCATGAACCAGAGCTGTTTATTCAAGCCCATATTAGGTTAGTGTAATTGTTGCAAAGCTAGCACCCAGAAACATTAAAATAACCACTTTTACAAGATCAGTCAATACGTTTTGGGGTGATTTGTTATGCGGCATTATTGGGACAGTAGCTAACACAAATATTAAGATTATTGAACTTGAGTTAAATTCCATTTATCATGAGAAACTTATTTAATCTTTTCATGACTCACTTTTATAATCTTAAAATAAAGATATTTGCTTAAATTTATTTGGTAAATTAGGAAGTTAGGCTACTAACTATGAATATGAATGAGGGAAGAGGTGTTGAAATGAGGATAAGGAGAGTCGAAATGCAACAGGAAATATAAAAAAAAAATTCTGGGCAGCATTATATGTTTTAGTAGTTTCAAAGGATTATTTATGTGTGGTATAAAAACAAATGAGCTAGAAAAATGCAGGATTGTTGCCCTAGAGTGGGGTGCATGAATCTGAGCTTATGGATGGGTTAAAGTTATTGATGAAGACAAAGTTTAGAATATAACCATGCTGGTGCATGTGTAGGGTGAACACAGTAGTGTAACAATATTAATGAAGGAGAGCCATTCAATGAACTGAGAGATTAGAACATTGCAAATATAAACAATTTGTATACTATTAAAATAAAAAATTAAGTCTTAGGAGGACAGTTAGCCGGGAGCTTAAAAAACAAAACAAAATAATAACTTTAAAAAATAATAGAAAGTAACCTAAGGATCTATAAATTATGGTGAAAGTAGGGATATTGGCACTTATTTTTTAATAACCAAAAGTTGTTTTGATGGAGGAGGTACTGAAAATGGTCTTGAATGGAAAGTAAAGGACAGTAAGGATGCCTATCTTAACTTCAGGGTTGGGACCACTGTCACCATCCTCAATGCAAATCTAATGTTAACTAGTAGAGTTAGCACCAATTTCATAGGTTAAGGGCACAGGCTTTCAAAAGGAGTTTTCACTTCAGATACCAGCCACTAGATTAAGGTTCCCCAGGTTACCCACAGTTCTGAAAAATGCTGTAAGTTCAAGAGTTTTCCTTACTTACCCTTTAACATTCAATAACTCAAGAGATCAACTCAAAGAACTAAAACGGACACTATACATAAATTACAGTTTTGTTATAAAGATATAAATCAGGAATGGGCCAAAAGAAAAGACTCATGGGAGAGGTCTTGGAGGTAACAAATGCAGAGAGCTTCCATGTGTTCTTTCATGGAATCAGGAGAAATCATCCTCCAAGTATATCAATGTGTTCACCAGCCACAAAGATTAATCAAATGCTGATATTCAGTTTTTTGGAGATTTCACTACATAGACATCATTGGCCATAAAACTGAACTTCAGATTCATGGAGGTCAGGTTGATATCTGGTTCAAAGTTCCAACCATGTAATTATGTTTAGTCTTTCAAAGTCAGTTCTTGTTTTGAAATAATTTAGGGACACAACGTAAGTCACCATTCTAGGTTAACCTAAAATGTGATCCTAGGGGTCCATCCTAAATATTTATTTATTTATTTATTTGTTTATTTATTTATTTATTTATTTATTTATTTATTTATTTATTTATTTTTGACAGAGAGAGAGAGAGAGATAGATAAGGAGACAGAGACAGAGAGAGAACTGAACTGGGGAAGCTCCCCAGTTCAGCATATGGGTCTGCACGGGCCGGGGCCGGGATTTGATTCCTGGTCCCTGGCGCTGCAAAGTGAGCGCTTAACCCACTGAGCCATCCCGGCTTCCCCCTATCCTAAATTTAAAAAATATATTTCTTTCATGTAAAAAAATTCCACAAATACAGAAGCTCAACCCCAGAAACTTGGAATAAATACCAGACAAATTATAACATCATTTAAGAGGTTATATCAGTGACCTTGAAAAAAAAAAAAGTCTTGGTTTTCTTTAGAGCAAGAATGTGAACAGGTTTAGGAAGGTCAGGATTTTGCTTATTGATTAACATCGAAAGGTACAGTGAAAAGATTTCAGAAGGTAGAAAAGAATGGATGTTATCATAGTGTGGAGTTTGAAAAGTCATATCTCGATTTTTGTGCAGGAGATAAAGAGTGAACTGAGAGAAATGAACTCATGGTTACAAATTCAAACTGCTCCAAAGAGACTAAGGAGACTAAAGCTGATGGTATTAGCACGAAAAGTGATGTCAAGGCTGTGAATCATATAAAGTAGATAATAAAGTCTTTGCAGAAACATGCAGCATTCTGAGGCTTCCTTAAACTCAAGTCAGAGCTGAGCTGGCAAAGCATTCACTTTAAGCAATTAAGTGGCCCAGGAAGAAAAAAATGTCCCCAAATATCCATTACTTACTTCTCCACCAAAGATAATTCTTTTTTTTTTTTTTTTTTTTTTATTTAAAAAAAAATTTTATTTTTTATTGTTTTTGTCAGAGAGGGAGAGAGAGAGAAAGAGAGAGAGAGAGAGAGAGAGAGAGAGAGAGAGAGAGAGAGAGAGAGATACAGAGACAGAGAGAGAGAACTGAAATGGGGGCACTCCCCAGTTCAGCACATGGGTCCGCACGGGCCGGGGCCGGGATTCGATCCTCCGTCCCCGGGAGCTGCAAAGTGAGTGCCTAACCCACTGAGCCATCCCGGCTTCCCCTATAATTCTTGAATTTCATTTAAAGAAATCCTAAATCATGTACTTTTTATCTCTGTCCTCTTTTACACAATAGTAAATTGTTGTAAATTTTAATCAACTAATATTTGTTTCATATAGTTTCTCATGGTTTATGAGATATTTTGTTATATATTAATTCCTTTAAGTCTCACTAAAGTTAGGATGCTGCACCGACCAATGATGAAAGAATAATAAGCATCTAGTCTCATAGAACATAGCTACTAAGTGATAAAGCTCTGATTTAAATGCATAGTTTCCCAGTTTGAAATTCTACACCATACTCATTAGTTCTCTCTATTTTAAGGAAGGGGGAGGTTATTTTACATCAGCACACACATAGTATCTTAAGTGTTAAACTCACTCAGGTATGTCTGAATAAGGAAATGGAGTCTTGTTTAGAAGAGTTGTCTCTGTAAGACTTTCTGATTTTTACTTTGCTTTGTCTCACAAATATTCTTGATGGGTTTTTGCATCATTTTGCCATAGGGAACTTGGGAGAGAACTGAGACATCTCACTGTGCACATCTATTCTGAAGATAACAAGGCTTGTCAGAAACAATACTTTCTGCTTCCTATTTAGGATTCAGGGTTTAAAAAATCTAGAAAATTTTGCCTTTACAAATTCATTTTATGAACACTTATAGTATCACTCCCCACCAGGTTAGCTGCTAGGGATGAATTGACATAATTCAATATAATATAAGTAAAGTGCTCAGTCTTTCAAATTTATTTGAAAGGTAGATTTTTACTACTTCACTAGCATATTATGAATAATAACAGGCTTTTAAACAAATAATAAACCCATTTTGATATTGGTGTGTATTTCAGTTCATTTTTCCTTACTTTTGAGCACCAGGTTTACTTCATATGTATTTATCATGTTTTCTATAGTCAATATTTACTTACTAAATTATGTAACCAATCCAACAAAATCATTCATGTTATAATGGATCCATAGAGTATTATATTACAGATCCATAGTAATCAGTATTGTACTAGTCCTGCCAAAGTGTTCTTTTTTAATATCTTCTTTTATTATCTTTATTATTAGGTTCTCTGCTTCTTGGTATAATGTTATCATCCCTGACTTTATTTTACTGATACTTCTCATCTCAAAGGGGAAAGAAGAAGAGAAGAAATTGTAGTAATAATTACCAAGTGAGCAAGTCATTATCATTATAATAGAAATGAAATTGAAATGGTGTGAGCTTGGCATTATTCATACTGTATTTGAAATTCACATAGGCTTTCTTTGAACGGTAGATGTCATAATACTAAAGTATCTTAGGATATAAAATCAAATCATAATCCACTGATTAAGTCTTTTAGGCCAATTCTCTAGGTGTTTTACAGCTCTGATCCTTATGACCTCTCAAAACTGTCTTTCTGAGGATTTAATAGAGAACAGATGTTACCTAACACAGCAGCTGTTACAATTAGACAAATGGGAAAATTGGCAAATGAAGAGGGCAGAACCTCTTTAAATAAATGATCCAATTTCTTAAAAAAACAATGAGAAGTTTTGAAAAGGTCAAAAGAAGGTGTACAATCATGTGTTTGCACATATATATTTATTAAAAAGATTCAGAAAACAATTTTCACTGAAACAAAAATACTCAAGCGTTCATGTGAAATAATATTGGCATTATATTAATGGAAAGCAAAACTTTCTATTCAGCAAAATTTAAAGTCAGTTTTATTGAGTTTTCAAATTTGTATCTCTTCACTTTTATTAAAGTCAATAGTTATGTCCTGATGGCTTAATGTGTTCCGTACTTAATGATGGAAACCTCAGTGAAAGAATGCAGGGAGGCCAGGATGGCTCAGCAGGTTGAGTACTCATCTTGCAGCCCCAGGTCCAAGAATTGAGTTCCAGCTATAGCTCTGTAGACCCATATGCTGATCTGGGGTGTGCTTTCCATGTAGAAGGTCTCTGGCCTAGTTTTGGCCCTGCACAGCCTCACACTCACCACTGTGGAATGAAACTTTGTCAAAAACTGATGATGTACAACTATGGAGACTACTCTGGGCCCTCCCCCTCCTCTCTGTATCTGTTTCTCTGTCAAAAACAATAAAATAAATCTTTAAAACAAATGTAGTGCTCTGTTTCCCATTCTAGAACCTCATCTTCTGTCAGTGAAAAGAAAAATTGGGAACATATAATGCAGTGGCTACTACTAGAATTGGTAGAGAAATTAATCTCCCTGACAGAGAAGGGAAGTGTTGTAAAGAGGTGATATTTGAGTTGGGTCCTGAATAATTAATAATAATAATAATAATAATAATGCCAAAAAGAAAAAAGGAAGTAGACTTTTACCAAAGGAAACCCTGAGCAATACACAGAGCCCTGAAAGCACATCTAATATTTGAACCTGAGCAAAATGTCAGAATCAGACAGAAGAACTGAGGTTCTCAAATTGTAGTATACATCGGAAATATCTGAAAGTCTTGTGAAAAATGCAAACGTCTAAGTCCCATTCTGGATATTCGAATCTAAAACATATGGGGTAATGTCTGGGACTCTTTGTCTTAATAAACACCCCTTAGCACTCTGATGAAGTAAAGGAGTAGTCTGCACCTTTCTTTTTTTTTTTAAGATTTATTTTGATTGTTTTTGACATAGAGACAGAGAAACAGAGAGACAGAATAAGGAGGAGGGCCCATATTGGTCTTCATAGTTGCATGTCATTGGCTTCCTACATAGTTTTATCCTGCAGGTGGGAGTGAGGCTGTGCAGGAGCACAGCTGAACTGGGGGTCTCCCACATAGGAGCCTTGTCCTGGTAAGAACTAAAGTGGGGGCACACCCAGTTTCACATGCGGGTCCACATGGATCAGGGTCAAGACTCGATCCTTGGTCCCCAGGGGTACAAAATGAGTGCTCAGCTCACTGAGCCATCCTGGCATCCCTAGTCTGTACCTTGAGACATGTTTCTTCAAATAAGTTGTTTTTAAAGCATGGTCTCCATACTAGTATTACCATCATCATTGCTTGGAAACTTGTTAGAAGTGACAATTCTTGGCCACATCTGAGACTGGCAGAAACTCAAGTTTGAGAATCATTGCTTTAAATTGTACAAATTCAGGGAGGCTAGGAAAGCTCAGTGGTAGAGTATTTGCTTCACAATTGTAATGTCCAGGGTTTGATTCCCAGCTTTGGCTATGCAAACCTATATGCTGAACTGTGGGGCAACTAGCAACTGCTGGGATGGCATGGTGGCAAAGGTTCTTGCCTCCCATCAGCAGGCCTCTGGTTCAGTTCTCACCCTGCATGGCTTCACATCCACCTGTGTGGAATGAAACCATGTCACAACTAATGACGTACAACTATGGAGACTGCTCTGGGCCTTCCTCCCTTCTCTCTTCCTCTCTCCCTCTCCCTCTCTCTCCTTTCAAACAAGAAAATAGGGGAAGCTGGGATGGCTCAGTGGGTTAAGTGCTCCCTTTGCAGCGCTGGGGACCAAGGATCAAATCCTGGCCCCGGCCCATGCGGACCCATGTGCTGAACTGGGGAGTTCCCCCAGTTCAGGTCTCTCTCTGTCTCTGTATGTCTCTCTCTCTCTCTCTCTCTCTCTCTCTCTCTCTCTCTCTGTCAAAAACAATAAATAAATAAAATAAAATTTCAAACAAGAAAATAAATCTTTTTAAAAAATTGTACAAATGTATATTTGGTCTTCAATGGCTAGGGAATCTTACCTATTGACCAGTTTCCAGAAGTGGGCCACATTTAACATGACATACTTAATAGTGACTTTATTTGTAAAAATTGTTAGATGATATAGGAACAAAGATAAACCCCATGAAGTTCAAATCATTCATTATTAATGGCTTCACTCTGGTGGTCTAATTACAGTTACATTCTTTTATGGGATATAAATATGGACCAGGATTCAATTTAAAGTAATATTTTAAAAAATTGTCCCAAAATATTTGCTCAACTGTAATTCTTTGTTTCAGAAGCTTGTATGTTTCAAACTTATTTTAAATAAATACATTCCATTAGTCAGATTTTTGTATTGTAGTATAGGTTGTTGAAACTCAACTTCACATGAAATAGTTTGGAACAGATAAGTTGAAGTGTGGTCAATGAAGTTATATAATCTCATTTAGAACATAAATAATAAGCTCTTCTAGTGTGAATTAAGGCACTTGAAGGAACATTGAGGTTCATTTTTGAAATTATTCATATTCTTTCTATGAGTGCTTAGGCTCTTTGATGTGTAAAGAATCATTATATTTCATGGGGTGAGTGTAGGGTAAAAATTGGTATTTGATATTTCCTAACTAGGCAGAATTACATTCTAGCCCTGAATAAAATGATATTTTTTTGCTAACACCAGAGAATAGTTTCCTTCTATATATTTTTTTGTCAGACTATAACCCTTCATCTTGGACTTCAGATTCCAAAGTCAATGTGTAAATGAGAAACATTATTTCACCTATCAATCAAAAGGACATGGAAGAACAAATATTTCTGATTTTTATCTTCTACAATAAAGTGATATACAAATTTGTTTGATTCTCAATGGAAAGCATGACTACAACACTCAAAATAAGTGAAAATAATATTAAATATATATATATATGTATACCTTGCTCTTTGTTCTTCTATTTCCCCCTATTTCTTTTCTCTGTCCCAAACCCCTCATGGTCATGTACTGCTCCTTTGTGAAGAAGAAAGAGGCCATGATTACTCTGTACTTCTCAAAGACCACTTCTGAGTTGTTTTTTGAAATAGCAATGTCTATGATTTTTGGAGCAAAAATAGAACATGTTAAATAACTATAGAAAACTATTAAGTTTTTCCATTTACTCATGTTCATTGATTGATTAGCAGCTATATCCAGATATTGTGTTTAGAAATAGGTGGAGGTAAAATCATAAGTAAATCAAGTTTCCTGTGATCTGCAGTTTACAATCTTCCGAAAGACACAGCCACATGCCAAAGTAGCTAAAACAAACAAACAAACAAAACAAACACCCAAACAAACAACAAAACACATAGAGACAAAGAACGTTATTATTTACATGATAGCTTTGATATATCAAACTACTAATTTGACAACTAGAGGTATTAGCATATATATTATCTCTTTCTGTTTTACAATGTAAATATATGGTGTTTGTTTCTTTAATCAAAAGGAATTAAGTGACTTTCTCATTAAAATAGGGTTATTGTATTATTTTTTTTAAAGAAAAAATAAACAGAATTGGGTTAGAACATGGCTTAGAAATTATTATTGAAACTGCTGGAATGAGCTTTTGGAGACAGGATGATTCTTTTTTAGACCAAAGAGATTTTGAATCCAAACAGATTCAAGTTAAAATTCGAGTTGTGTAAGTTTAGGAAGTTGTTTTAACCTTTTTGAAACTCTGTTGCCTCATCTGTGCATTTCCAAAGTGATAATAATAAATACTATAATATATTGCTTTGAAATAATTAAATGAGATGACATTTGTAAAGAGCCTGGCATTTCATTTGTTCTCAATAAATTTTAGTTTTATTTGATATACATTCTCTTTAATGCCTTCCCTTTCATATGGAACCATGTTTCAGCCATTATCCACTTGCCACATCATATCTTTTAATTTAAAAAATAAAAAAAAGTTACACTACATACTGTTTGCCTATCATTGAAAAAGTACATGTTATACATATACTGTATACCATCCATTCTCATTGGTTTCAAGAGGCAGCTGAAATGACTGGGGAGATGCAAGATTATAGATTGGAAAAATAAAAGGGTAGATGATTTGGATTGGGTAGCATTTAAGACAAGAATGGCTAGGATGTGTAAGTGGAAGAACACAAGGGGAGTTAAAAATATACAAGTAAAGCACCAGTTGTCTTTTAGTGTTGGCTTTTACTAGTTATCTAAAGGTTTCTTGTTATATACAAACCTCTCTATGTTTGCTATGTGAATCTTCCTCTAATTTGACTTTTTTACCATTACTAGTAAAGAGTGAAATTCTGTATTTTTTTTAGACATGTAAGTAGTGAGAAGAGATATTGAGAATCTGCTTCATATTTCAAAGAGTCTGGAAAACAGTTTACTAGATATAATACTCACAGCTAGTATTTATTTATCAAAGTGAAAACCAGAAGGGAAAGTTATCTTTTTACTAGTTTTAATGACAACAGTGCTTATATATTTATTAAATAAGGAAACAGTTTATTGCATCATGTTAAACACTGTTGTAGATGCTACTTACTGACAGAGATGAATAAGCTAGGATGTTATAAGGAGCTCAGGGTTTCTTGATGGAGGATATCTGGTTCCAGTTCCCAACTAGCCTGTTCACAGTCGAGCAAAGTTGCCACTTAAATGGAAATGTCCCTATTACTTACAGGAAAATGAGTAGAAATACAACAGAGGGTAGGGTTAAAGGGGCATACAGCTTTTTTTTTTTTTTAAATCTATTATGTAACATCATGATAGAATTTTAACAAGTTAACTTATTGGAAAGTAAAATAGTAAGGTAGAAGCAAAACAATATCATTTATTGCTCTCTGTGTTGTACAGGTTTGTAAAGGAATATCAGCAATGTAATCTTTAAAAAAACCCTGTATGTTTTGTGTATCATTTGGCAAAAAAGACGCCATTATATTTTATACGAGTGCTTTGTAAAATACCATGATAAATACAATAATTTTAGTGTTTCTGACAAGAAAACACTAATACAACATACTATTTCTATGTTTATTTATGTTTTCACCGGTTTTGTTTTGTTTTTTAATTTCCCAAAACTGTGCCTCTGGGGAATTTCTGAGAAGAGAGCCTATCATGCAAAATTGAGACATATATTTACAATTGAACATTTATATATTTCATATTAGTTTTTGAGACTGCCAATTTTGAGAAAAAATAAATGCTTGTTAACATAAAAATCTGAACTATATTTCAGCAATTGTTGTAAATAGTATGATTTGTACCCCCTGTGAGGTATGTCTAAACCCAATGTACATGTCTTAAGAGGTTAAGCAACCATAAAAACTGTTGATTCTGAGAAAGGGTATGCCTGTCCAGGCATATTTTACCTGTGGACTCCTTGTGAATAAATGGTCTCAAATTCCTAAACAGTCTAACAGGTATTGCCTGCGAAGGTCTCTGCTGCATAATGCATTTTACCGATAAGGCCACAGGCTGCCCTGTTAGCCTCCTGTGCTGTTTTCCTGCTGTCTGAGCCAACCCTTATGAAAGAGTTTCTGGAATTCTCTTTCACTCAATAGGCTGAGACTTGCCCCCTTCAATCAGAACTTCCATCTTTACTGACCAATCAGAGAAGCTCTATAAAGAAAAATTGGAATACATAGTTCTGACCAATCAGGACAGTACCATTGGGCCAATTAAACTGCAAATTTAGATTTATCATCTGAGGAGATATGAGCCAATCAGGGGCCAAGATGAGGACTTTTAAAAAGTAGATCTTCTCTTTGTCTACGTGGAGAACAATTTTTATTTCCTCATGAGACTGTGTCTTTTAGCTTTGAAAACTGTTAACCTCAATGAAGTTTCTCCTTTTATTGAGCCCCAGATTGGGCACTCCTACTAGCTTCAGATTAGTAGCATTGAACTTTTGGTGACAAAACTAAGTTTTGGATTCATTTTCAGGTTAAAATTATTTAATACGACAAAGTTTATACATACTTCATAAAATGAGAAAATTTCAGAGACAAAAAATAAAAATAAAAATAAAAAGAGACAGAGAGAAGAGAGAGAGAGAGAGAGAGAGAGAGAGAGAGAGAGAGAGAGAGAGAGAGAGAGAGAGAGAGAGAGAGAGAGAGAGAAACAATCCGATAGCACGGTTCTTCCAGCAGCACAAAGCCTTTTAAAGATAGCTTACTACACTTTGGAACAGACTTGTTCAGTAAACTGCTATTATTTGCATTGCCATATCACAAGGGGAAGTGGCTGTGTTTCAAACAGATTAAATGATAATAATTTACACACTACAAGTAGATGGTAAAGCTAGAATTAAAGCCTAATCCTGTTCTTCCTTCACTAGGCAAGAATTGCCTTGTCTTCTGCTCAGAATTTTATGTAGTGGTCAGATGTTGGATTTAAATGAGAACGTATTTGTTCTAATAATACCCGCATACCTCAAAAATATCACCGTTTCAGCTCCAGACCACCGCAATAATGCAGATACTGTAATAAAGTGAAGCACACAAGTTTGTTGGTTTTCCAGTGTGTATCACGGGGCAGATTCCCTGGATCTAAAGTGAAATTTAAAGCAGAGATTAGCATTCAGAAATTTATTAGAAACTGCTCTTTGGATCAGCTCCTATGGGAGAGAGAGCAAGCAGTAGGATCAAGTCAAGGGAAAACGTGGCCTGAGTTGGTATCTCCAATTCACAGGGAGATACAGAGCTGGAAGGCCACCTAAAGTGTGTGGACAGGCAAAAGTGCCAAGCTTTTAAACCCTATTTGTTGTTCATAAGCCATTGGATGTATTTGCCCCAAGAAGGGGCCTGACTTTGGATAAGTCTACTCTCTTCGGGCAGGCACAGAAGAATACAAAAAGCTGAGAGGGTTCAAACCAGCATCACTCGCAGCAGCTGAGAAAATAATCCTTCAATCCTGGAGGGCTATTAGAAAAATAAATGGCAGCATCAACACTATTCAGATGCCTACACTTCATATAAATCCTAAGAATAGTAACTTTCAGGAATATAGAGATACATAAATGCTGCACAGGGATAAACTTAAAAACTTATATTTAGTATATATTTTTTATTTATTGAGAAACTGCTTCAGGAAAAAAAAAGTTGAATATGAGTTTTCCACATCAAAGTATTTTAGGATATTATTGATCCTTTTGCCTTAAGCTTAATAACATAATACTTTTGGTCTTTTTTAAAGATTTTCTTTATTGTTTTAGACAGAGACAGAGATAAAAGGGAGAGCCCAGAGCAGTCTCCACAGTGGTACCTCATCAGTTTTTGACATGGTTTTATTTCACACAGGTGGGTGGGGGCCAGGCAGGGAGGGAAGTGGGTTGGGGGCCTCTCACATGGGAGGCACTACCCTTTGAGCCAGGGACCAAACTAAGGGCCAAGAACCAACTGGGCGCCTCCAGAATAGGAAGAACACTCCAGTTCAGCATATCGGTCTGCATGTATAGGGGCCAGAATTCGATCCTCGGTCCTCAGGGCTGCAAAGCGAGCACTCAACCTATTGAGCCATCCTGGCTTCCCCCTTCTGGTCTTTTTCCCCCCCAATTTTTTTTTCAGGAGATAATTTTGTATAAATTAATAAACAGAGTAATTTTTAAATAAAAATAAAATACATAATAATAATTGCTCATGCTTTTCAAGAGCTTTATAGTGTGCCATGAATTATTTTAACTTACTACAGTAGTTCACTTAATTCTCATTCTCATCATACAAAAGAGGAAAATAAAACTCCTGGAAAGGGTCAATTTATTTGCCAAAAGCCACACAGATATAGGTTTGACCTAAATGGTCTGGCACCTGTGGCTATACTTTTAAATACCAAGTTATATGCTAACTTTTTCATTTATTTTCTGTAACTCCAAGAGTGGTAGAAAAATTTGTCTAAATATTCTGATTGCTATTTGTAAAGATTGAATGTGGAGTTACTTAATTTCCTCCTTAGATTTATGTCACATACATAGTGTTCCAGGGAAAGATTGAAGAGAATACTGAAAATATGCTCTCACACTATTTGTTTTGCCTTGTACCCTGGCTTTAAGATTAATTGCTTTCAATTCATTTGGAAAAATGAAAATGACTAAAAAACAATGTCCAGCATATTTATTCTTAAAAGACTATAATAATTTAGTAGACAAAGAAAAGAACAGAACAAAATTTTTTTTTTCTCCTTCTACTCTCTTTTTTTAAAGTAATTACTTGCTATGTCTTATCTCTCTGGGAGGAAAACAGTTTTTATAAAATGACAATGAAAAAGAAATTTGTCCACTGTTGCAAACCACCTTTATTTCATGCATAATCAACCATGATACTTCAAACTTCTCCAAATAATTGAAAATTTATTTTTGTTAATTTTCTTATAGTTTTCTGGAATTAACTGCTTAAAAAGCCACAAGTTAGTATGTGTGAAATAGGGACACATGCAGAAAAATAGGGTGTGTTCAGGGAAAACAGGATAAAATAAAATTATATGCAGTGACCTAATGCCATTATGAAAACTCAAGACTTTTAGGAATTTTTTTCTGGGCTCAATACAATATAGATGCTGCTTAGTCAATTACATACCAAATTTCATTTGCTGTGAAGTCTACTATTAAATATAAAATTATTTGTACCTTTATAAATAAAAATATCTTGTCTCTTGCAGATCAAAATTCTTTAGTTCCATAGAAATATCTTATAAGATCTACTTGTTGAATCCCAAGAGATTTCTGGGTCACTTTTATTTTTTTTTATCTCTAATGATCATAAAAATTAGGAAATAAAGAAAGATGGAAAAAAAATTAAAATCATTTGTAACATCACCATCTACTGTTAATATTTGTGTATATCCTTCTATTACTTTTTATAGTTATTTAATAGAATCTACGAACAGAGACAGGCTGTCTAATTTTGGAGACCAAGTGCAAAATGAAAATGCAGAGCTACTTCCTCAGAAATTATTAAGAATTTTATGCAACAACATAGCACTAACCCAAGTGCAAGGCCCTTCTACACATGGGAACCTGTTCAAATGCACAGGTACAGGTCACAAGTCCATGAAGCTAGCCCTAGTCTTTTTAATGAGTGAGTGAATGTTGAATAACAGGAGTGATAGAATAAAAGACAAATGTATTAAAAATATTGAGAAAAACTCGAGGTGACATGAATTTGGAAATATAGAAACTTTCCATGTCTGCATACCCAGAATATGCTAAAGAATAAAATTAATGTGGGAATAAAAAATCCATAGTTTTATGTGTTTAAGAAAGAGAAAATGAGGATAAAACTAATAAAAAATTAATAATTATCCCAGAAATACATGTAGTGAAGAACAGATTACAGAAATAAATAGAACATTATTTAAATAAAATAGTCAAATATTAGGTCATAGGCAATCACTATAGGATGTATCAGGAAATGTTATCTCCACAGAACTAAAATGAATTCTGGAAGAATTACAGCATAGAAACATCTAGGCAAATTGGTCTCTGAGAGTTTGGTAACACTTTCCTAAACTACACCCATTACTGTTTAACAGTTTTTATTTTCAATGGTCTCTTTAATGAAGGAATATTGATAAATTTTAGATTCTTTTTGCAAACTGGAAAAACATGGGTTTGGGTTTGGAGGTCACTGGTAATGCAATTCTGATCCTGCCCTTGAGAGACTAGAAATTTATATGTTCTGAGATTGCTGTTGCCTACCTTGAAAGTAATCAGCAAACTTTCAACCATAAATGTAGATATAAATTTGCAAGTTGTAGAAACAAAATTATAGGCTTATTTAATCCTTGCATATTTCTGACAACAGTATAAATCACCACTAAAGATTATTTTGTGAAGGTTGCTGGCTAATTAATAAACCATCAACTTCTGATTATTTGCAATAATTGAAGGAAGTAATAATGTGAAGATTTCAGAGGAGTAGATGGCATAACCAAGGCTTTTTCAGGCTTTGCATCATGATTTGTTTGGTTAAATTTATTATTAACTAACATGATGTAATACTATTATGATTCCCATTTTAATATCATTGGTGTAATATTGGTTTATATTGCTGTAACTAAAACGGTACAATATTATTAATTATTAATATTATAGTTAATATTAACCATTTTATAAATTATGTAAAATATTAACCTACTATTAAAGAGCACAATGTAATTCAGAATTTATACTTTAAACTATTTAGAATTTATACTTCAACCCACAGTCTATCCTATAATAAATTCAATCTTTAAAACATTTGTCTGAGTTTCTCTCTAGACTCAGAGCTCATCAAGCCATGCAAGTCACTATTTATCATTCTCCCAATACTACCGGTACGTTGATTTGAGCATAGTAGGTCTAATAGCTATTTGTGAAATGAATAAATGAAGGGATCAATGAATAAGTCGCTTTTAAGGAGCACATGTCACTATTGAGAGAATACTTTTGCAAATAAAAATTAGAGAAACAGGTAATATTATATAATAAAATGCAATCTATATCTATCTATCTATCTATCTATCTATCTATCTATCTATATCTCATAATAAAAATGTTCAGTTTGTGTTGTGAAAAGATATTATTAGAGTGAGTCAGAATTGTAAAAGTCTTGAAAGAGATAGCATAACAATGGACATTTGTTGAGTGCAGTACGGTATATCCTCTGACAAAGGCAGGGATGGAGCCGCATATTTCCAACAAAGACAGTGGGCTGAATAAAGGAGGTAAAGGGGAGGTTTAAGCGAGATATTGTGAATCTGAAAGAAAGGATTGTAGTATTTTGTTTCCTATTTATTTTAAAATGTTTTTTCTATTATTATTTTATTAGCACAAACGTAAAGAGTTGAATTAAACATGCTCATCATTCAAGGTATACTGTATTCATTTGTTCTTCCTTTAATCCCAATCTGCACTCCATTTCCTTCACTTTAACAGGCACCAACACTAACATTTGATATATCCTTAAGCAGGCATGTGGGGTTTTTTTTTAATGTTTTAGATTTAAATAATTTCTTTTCTTTCAATGATTTTAATTCTGTTTTGAACTCCTCTGATGTAATACCATTATACAAAATTCATTAATGTTGCAGCATAAACTTCTAGCCCCTTGCTTCTACTACATGGATACTTAGTATGCCACTAACATATCTGTAACTTCAGTCAGTCACACCTTGAGACCTAAGTGAGAAGGTTCTTGTACTGTATAATGCCCTACTCTGGTCCTTCTTTGGCTGTGTTTTCACTGCAGGGTAAGAAGTCTGGGGGTTCAAGAAAGAACTTCCTCATCAAAAACATTTTCAAGTGCCCTCAGCCATTCTGCCTTGCCACTGTTACTGTCACCACTTTACGCATAGATCATATTGCAGATTCCTTGGACTCCAACATTTTCTGTCTAAATATCCCCAGTTCATTTGTCTGCCATTCTTGTTAATGATTAGTGAGCTGGTTAGCTATTTTCTATATGTATTATCTATCTCAATATAATATACAAATTATATAACTTTTGTTTGCTTTAAAAGTCTTCTTTTAACTATTGCCTTCGATGTCTGTTCATAACAATGTAGTCCTAAATATTTTATTTTTTATGTTCTCTGCTTTAATATTAGGATTTGAAAAATTAAGATACTTTACTTGTTAAGACAGTTTTAGGATTATAGAAAAAGAGATAAACAGAAACTACACAGAATTCCCCTATGATTTCTTTCTTTCTTTGCCTTTACTTTTCCTTCCTTATTGTTAAGATCATACATTAGTGTGGTACATTTGTTATAATTGATGATGTGATATTGAGGTATTATTAACTGAAGTCATAATTTACATAGCATTCACTATGTACAGTGTAAAGTTCTATAAATTTACCCAAGTGAGTAATGTCACATGACCAATATTACAGAATCATACAAAATAGTTCTACTAGCCTAAAAATTCTCTCTGTTCCACCTATTTACTCCTACCCTCTTCTTTACTCCAACCCTGACAATCAGTGATCTTTTTACTGTCTTCCTTGGTTTATCTTTTCCACAATTTCATGTAGTCAAAATTGTACAATGTGAAACCCTTTCAGACTGACTTCTTTCACCTAGAAATATGAATTAAGTTTTCTCCATGTCTTTTTGTGGCTTAATAGCTCATTTATGTTTAATACTACATAATATTCCATTATATCCATTTCTTAATTATCTGCTTCCAAGTTTTGGCAATTCTGAATAAATCTGTTATAAAATTTCATGTTCAGGTTTTTGTGTGGATATGTTTTAAACTCATTTGGGTAACTACCTTGGAGTACAATTACTGAATATTATAGTAAGACAGTGTTTCACTTTGTAAGAAACCACCAAACTACCTTACACATCCTCACCATTTGGTGTTGTTAGTGTTTTAGACTTTAGCCATTCTTTAAGTTATGTAGCGTTATCTCATTTTTTAAATTTGCAATTCTGTATTGACCTATGATCTTGAGCATCTTTTCATAAGCTTATTTGCTATTTGTATATATTCTTTGGCAAGGTATTTGTTCTGCTATTTTATTTGCTTTTCAATTGTGTTGCTTTCTTATTGTTGAATTTTGAGAGTTGTGTGTATTTTAAATTCAAGTCCTCTTCAGATATGTGTTTTGCACA
This sequence comes from Craseonycteris thonglongyai, assembly GCA_004027555.1. Classification (NCBI taxonomy): domain Eukaryota; kingdom Metazoa; phylum Chordata; class Mammalia; order Chiroptera; family Craseonycteridae; genus Craseonycteris; species Craseonycteris thonglongyai. The sequence goes on from PVKE010028703.1 coordinate 17,595, forward strand.
TGTTTTCTTTCTTTCTGTGGCTTGTCTTTTCATTCTCTTAACAGTCTTTCACTTTTGTCCATGGATGCATGCGTGCATGTGTACTTGAGTATGAGTATACCATGCTTTTCTGTGTTGCATTTAAAAAGTTATCACCAGAGTCAAGGCAACCTAGATTTTCTCCTATGTTACATCACAGAAAATTTAGAATTTTGTGTTTTATGTTTATCTCTTTGATTTTAGTTTCTGAAGTTTTTTGGTTATTGTTAGTTTCTAAATATGAGGACATTTTAATAGTTCTTTTAATTATTGATACCTAATTTTAATGAATTATAATGAAAAGATAGATTGTGATGCTTCAGCTTGCTTTACTTGTTTTTAAAACTTAATTTTTATTCTGGATTCATTGGTTTTGCAGTTCATTCTTCACATTTATTCACACATAAATATGAACATATATGTATGCATATATAGCAATACTATACTAGTACATATTTATACAATTATATATACTATTGCATATAATAATATGTGTATATATGTTTGTATACTTACTAGTATTATTATATTAGTATTTACTTATTCATTAAATTGTATGACTCTTCTATACATATATTTAGCTCTCTCCGTTTGGATCTAACAGCTTCTAAAAATGACAAAGACGAACAAGAAGAAAGTACATGTGTTCTAGGTGGTGAAGGCAGGGAAGGGGAGCAGTCCAGGGCAAAAGAGGGACACAAGCTTCTGTACACTCAGAGCCAGGCTTTTTCATGAAATTATATTCTTGCTTGAAACTAAGAGGAGTCAGACAATTCTAAATTTAAACTCAGACCTGCTCCTTGAAAGTAGAGGGCAAGTTTATAATTTGAGACCCACATACTATATTTCCAAATATTTAAAGTTTATAAATCAAAATTATAAATGATTAAATCAAAACATTCTGTGCATTTACTTTGCCAAAACACTTCATAAAACCTTGCGGGATATCTTTGTTTGATTAAAAAAGATTTTTTAAGTGCTTGTACAGAGTATTTTTAATGTAATATTTTCATTCCTATAGTTTTACATATTTGCAGATTTCTCTACTCATTAGTGGATATTATTGTATTACACTCTGTATTATAGTAATATTATTGTAACCTTTTGTTGTGAAAAAAATAAGATTTTTAAGACTGCAGTTTTAGAATATGGGCCGTTTCTATTTGTACATTCACTGAAAAGCTACAAATTTTTTTCATGTATCTTCCTGAGTTTTATACTTTCTGTGTGTTGCTCTCAGAGCTGTGGTGAATGGACATTTAATGTTAATGTAGAATGACAATGATAAATTTGGTTGTGACAATTAAGGTTAATCAACTATATCGATCTATGAGACAGCTGAGTTTGAAGGAAATCTTATCCATACATCAAACCTTTTTTTTTTTTTAACTGTCAAATGTATATTAACAATACAAATTCATGGGAATGTCTGTTTCCCTTTTGATACTCTTCTTCTAGGTCACTTAATCATTATAATCAAACCAAATAATGATAATGACAATGACCTTTGCATTAACCTTTTAGCTAAAAACCCTCAGGAAATATTGATTAATTAATTATTTTTCATCTTGTTGGAAAGCATTATAAATATCCAAAATTAGCCTTGGTAGAAAGCATATAGTACATATAAGGTATCTAAATATAAACAAATTGTAAGTACTTTTCTCTGTTCAGAATTTATCGCCCTATGTTTCTTTCATAATTTATAGCACCAGAAATTTATTAGATGTGAGAATGTTGATGAGGAAATTTAGTTATGTTAGTTGAAACACTTCTGGCCAGAATTTGTTCTCAAACATTTTCAATCATGTCCATCTGTTTACTACCCTTACAGTTTTCTGAGAGGGATCATCAACGTAGAGTGTACTACAGGCAAGAGCGTACTACACGCAAGTGAGTACTCAGGCAAGTATATACTGCCTGAGATTTTGACTGCAAATTGCCATGTCATTTTCTCATCTGATGAAGTGGGCTGAACAAATTGAGGGTTGTTAGGACTGATTTTGTCCTTCAAATTTATGACCGTGGCTAGAATCAAGATAAAGCGTCCTCTTTGAATCATGCTTCCATATCCTCTTTGTTTATTTGTTGAGTAGTTGATTTGCTTTGCTTTGTGCTGTTTGTTTGCTCTAAAGGTATTTTGACATAAAGAGGTTAATATCACTCAAGCATAAGAAGTCCTCAGTTCATCTTTTTATATTTGCTTTCATGGAGTTCTGGTAGAAAAAAATATGTATCCAAGTAAGTGAATAATGGAAAAGAAGATCCAAAAAAAGTAAAAACAAACAAACAAACAAACAAATGTAAGAGCACCCACCCAAGAACTAATGTGAAAAGCAGTTTTTAATATAATTGTTTGTTTTTGGTTGAAGAGTATCTCTTTAATAACCTTCTAATATGGATTGTCACAATAAAAACCTCGTAGTAATAACATAACAAACAAAAAAACCTAAGACCAAAAACAACCTAATATCAGAAGCTAACAAAAAATGAGCTAATAGAAAATAGAAAAATTAAATTTAAGAATTCCTAATACCTAGCACATGGCATAATTTTTCTTTGCTTCTCAAAAGAGAAATTATTATAATAAAAATAATAAAGTGATCATCTATATGTCATGTATGACTGAAAATATTAGAGTTTGTACTACACAGAAAAATTTGAAAATAATTTTGATTCCTATATATTAGATACTTCCCAGTGAGACTGGCAGAACATACTACCCCAAATCCATCGTTAGCTAATTTTTGTGCATCTAGTCAAAGACTTCAAATTGCAGACAACAACCAGAAAAATATAGAAGTGGAGCATGACAGTGATATAGCTATTGTGACAAAAATACCTCTTTACAACCCTTCACAAGGAAGAGAAAGGAGATAGAGACTGGGAGATGTTTATGTCAAGATTTTAATTAATACTACTACCCTAAATTGTAAGGTTTCTTTCCATTGGAAGTAGCAGAAAGAATAACTGAAAAAAAAAGATTCTTGCATAAAAGTTTGGTAGAAATAAGGTTTAGAGTAAGAACTCAATTTATACATGTTCTTTAGCAACAGGTTGGACAGATTTTACCTAATTATAACATAAACATATAAACATTCCCCCCAAAATTTATAATTGGCACAAGTATGGACATGCACATACACAT
>PVKE010028704.1:0-20742 GCA_004027555.1 Craseonycteris thonglongyai
TCATACATAGAGACTTAATACATCAATTTTAAAAACATCAGAAAACTATTTTACAATAAGCAATCCAAAGTAGGTAAACTTTGAATACCAGTAACCAGTTCTCTAAAATAAATTTGAGACATTAAAAATATCAAGCAAGGCAAGATGGAAATGAAAGATATACATCAGGGAAGGGTTATGGTTACTGAATTTATGTTATACAATCTGATTAGTTTTGTTAACACAAAGAGTTTTTTCTTACAATGGTATATAAAATACTCTTGTTATGATATATAGGGTCCAGCAGAAGTTTCTAGTGAAAACGTATCTATAAACTTGACAATTTAAAAGACAAAATTTAAAATATTAGGTATAAATTTGAAGTCACAATAAATTTGAACATGCAATGGAATAGTGATGAATAAATAAGAATTTACTCTTCTTCAAATATGATAGCTATTATTTTACCTGATTAAAGAGTAAAATTAAAATACTTTATTAGGGCAACTTATATATTCATCCTATGGTTTAGTTTCCCTACTATAAAATGGCAATGATCATTGACATAGTTACCATAATCACTTCATAGTTTTTGAGAACTAAATGAGAGAGTAAACATGGAGTTTGGCCCATAGAAGCCCTCAATAAATTGTAGCTATTGTTAGCTATTAGTCTCCAACTTTCTAGGGAACAGGTAGGTGCCATAAGAACTACGGTTTTATAACTCTTAAATATCATAAACATACTAAAAATAAATAAAATACTTTTAAAGCCCTTGTACAAATTCTTCTTCACATAGGTATAATGTGTATCAGGTGTCATGGAAGCCATCCAGACTCACTGAACACACATTTATCTCTAGATTGGTACTTTTCCAAATGCTAAGGTGACCTGAGATGACTTAATAGAATTTTAAATAAAAGTTAGAGTGGAGAAAACTATGTTCTCTCATTCCAGCATAAATTCTAGAGAATTAAAAAAAAAAAAGAATTATTCTTATTTATATGAGAAATGCTACCAAATTAATATATTTATTTCATTTTCTTTCTCAACCACTTTCCCAGCATTATCTTAAGCATCTTGAGGATAAACTCACTATAAGAACCGAGCCGGATCCAATTCTACAACGTAAAGCTTACTTCAAGTTGCCTAATAGAAGACTCTCTCTCATGAATAAGGCGAAGGTCATCCTCTGTAATTTCGTCATCCTGCACTTGCACTTGAGGTTGAGTTTGGCTAATAAAATAAAAAAATGGAAAAAAGGAATACTGTATTAAAATAATGGAGTTTCTTTCCCATTTAAGAAATACTAAGTAGAACATTTTTTTCTTCAAAGTCTAAGAACTGCTTATTTAAATTCTAAGACTGTAACAGAAATATCAAATTTTATTAATGTTTCATTCCACTAATACTATCTTTAGTCATTTTTTAATTAATAAAAGCTGTATCTGGCAGAAGGGTATTTCTTGCTGGCTGACTTAAACCTCACATATATGAATACTCTATATCAAGTAATAATTTAGTCAATAATATTTATTTGGACAAATAATTATCTACAAAGTATTATCCTATATCAGAATATTTTTATTTATTTAAATATTTTACAGAAAGTATTGATTTTTCAAATTTTTCAAATTTAGTATTTGTTTTCTATTTATAAGTAACTTAGGCTAGTCATATAATATACCGAAGGCTTAAATTCTGTTCCAGGGACCATAATATAAAAAATACATTTGAAAAAGTATCTTTTGATCTGTACACTTCTTACCTTTCCCAGGATACAAGATTCCTTTCTTTCGAGCTCTCCTCAGGAAAACCACCCTAAAGAATTTAGTAATAGAATGCATTAAAAAGGGGCAAAGAAAAAACGCACACTTAAATTTTCCTTATAATAATCTAGACTGATTTATATATGCATGTGAATACATATTTAGAGAAAAAGAAAAACTTTTGAGCTAATATTTTTGGTCAACTATTTCAAGTAATAATAAAATATCCTAATATGACAAGGAAGAAATTTGTTAAATATTCTCAATAGTTAAATAATAATTTTTATTTCATAAAAATGTAACATATCTTGGAAACTCGTTATTAAGGGACAAGAAAACAACTTGTGATAGTTTCTAAGGAAATTTGAAATTAAGTAAAAATTCCATGCTAAATTATCCTTTCATTTATTTTCTGTAAGTTATATTTCTCCAGGTGAATATTCTTCAATATTTGTACTATATTCACTCTGTTCATTTTTATCACCTTCATACAACACAAGAGTAAAGTGTTCTCTACACTAGCATAAACACAGGGTAAAACGCTTCAAGTTCAAGTAAATGTGGAAATATTACTTTAGGATTTGACCCCTAATAATCTTTTCTGACAAAATATTTCTGTATTTTTATATAATTTGTAATCTTTTGTTCTACAACATGAACAAAATAACCACAATAATACATAACTACATAATTATCATCCTCTTTAAAACTGCGCAGAATCACCTAAAAGTAAATATTCATGAAATATTGATTTTCAAGATATTCACAGATCTTTATGACTTAAAAAACATGCCAATGTGGTCTTTTAAGAGATCCTTAGAGAATATTGTGTTCATTTCTGTAGTGTAAATACTTACAGATACTCTGGAACTGGCTCTCACTCTAGCAACAAACTCTTTCTCTTTCTCTGCAGCTTGCCTCTGGACCTTCTGAAAGTTTGTCAGTGATGTTGTGAACTCAGCCACTAGGCGATCCTTCTGTATTTTCCTTTGACGCTAGAGGAAGGGGATAAAAACCTACTAGAATCAAGCTGTGAAGGTCTATAGAATTTGCAAAAGTTGTTTCACCACTAGCTGGCTCTTTATTTCATTCTGAAATTTTCTTTTACTCACTGTGCAATTACAGAGCCTGATTAATTAACTCTCAATAACATTTTGACAACTGCTGAAATTTACCTTGAGGCAAGAGGTCCATTATGCTAAATTTCTTACCTCATGTTTTCATCCTCAAACCTGGGTCATGATTTGAAATTATTTTAAAGTATTTTTTTTTCTTCTTTTTTTAGGAAACTAAAACTTTATACTCTTACCTAAGTATTAATAATAATGTCCACTAAGTGAGTAAGAAAATAAGTGGCCCAGGAAACATCACATCTTCAATGAATGCGCATGCTACATGAAGTCAGTCCTGGAGGGCCAGGAAATAATTACTCAGGAAGCATTTTCTGAGCACTTACTTAATTACGGGTCTGGGCAACTGCATGGAAATAATTTTTGCTTTATTGAACCACAGGATATTACCTGGTCAATTAAATAGTTTTGTGTTCTGTGAACTAATCTCAAATAGAATTCCCTGCCCCCACACCTAATTTCCTTTCTAGCATAACAGTTCAAACATACTATATCAAAGCATTTGATTTCTTTCACGTTCAATACATAACAGTGTGTGGTAAAGTCTGATACCTGTTCACTGGGGGTGGTGGGCAGAGATCCAAACTCTTTAATGTACTTATCTGTTTCTTTGGCAAGTTGGTTGGTATACTGCTGCTTCTGCTGCCTGAAGTGAGAAAACATGCATTATATAGTCAAAGAACTACTAATATATTTCTTAAAGTTACAACCCTGCCACTTGAATCAACCCTGAAGAGTTTTATAAAAAACACTTTTTTATACACTGGATCCAAATTTGCTATATGAAAATAAAATTTTCAGGTTCTATTCTTTGATAAATATTGACCTATTCTACAGAAAGTTCTTTACTCACAGAGGTAGGTAACTAAGCTTTGAGAAATAATTTTCAATAGCCATTTAGAAAGGAAGATGATTTTAAGACAACATAACATTGTGATATGTGTGATGTCTGAGATACTGGGGTGTGGGAGCCTTTCATCTGCACCCCACAATTGAGAGGTCCTTGAGTAAGTAAAGAGGATTTGTTGCCATAAACTTTGCCCAGTTCTCAAGTCTTAGGGTACACCTGGCCTCATACTTCTCTATCTGTGCACTTACATCCCAAAGATACTTAAAAGAATAGGATAGAGGGGAAGCGGTAATTAGTAATACTACAAATTTACTATTGTTTAAGTTGGCTGTAGGAAAAAATAAAAATAGCACTTCCCCATAAAGTGAACAAGACACAATAAAAGAAGTTAATGATATCTGTATCTACATCCAGCTGGCTATCTAGCTTATAAAGTAAAAAGATTTCTAAAGAACCTGACATCAAGAAAAGCTCATATTAATGTGATGCTTTGTAAGTTCAAACAAGTATGTCCAATCTTTTGGCTTCTCTGGGCCACATTGGAAGAAGAAGAATTGTATTGGACCACACACAAAATGCACTAACACTAATGATAACTAATGAGCTCCCCACCCCCCACCCACCCCCCTAAAAAAGTAAGGAAATCTCAAAATGTTTTAAGAAAGTTTACAAATTTGTGTTGGGCTGCATTCAAAGCCATGCTGGGCTACATTCAGCCTGCAGGCCGCAGGCTGGGCAACCTTGAATTACAACACTGGTATCTCACATATATATTATCTGTCATTTTAAACACATCTCAGTCACACTTAGGATCCTTATAATGAGACAGTATATAAGATTATGTTTAAATATAGATATCTGTATTTGACTGATAAAGAAGAATTATAACCTATTTGTGTCTATTTACCAAGTACCCTATTTTTCATATGTCTTTTTAAATCTTTAAAAAATATAACCAAAATTCTAAAAAAAAGTACTTAAATAATGTCTATTTATTCAGATTCTGCATTATTAACACCACTTATTACATATATGTGTGTTACTTGAAATGTGTAGATGCGACAACACTGAACTAAAACTTTAAATTCAAGTTCAGAATGATGTTGGACAAATCATCAAACCTCCAACAGACACGTTTTCCTTAAGAAAAATATGAAGATAGTTCTTTTGATCTCTCTATCGCAGCCCAATTTTATAAGGTCCAGATGAGAAAACCTAGAGAAACACTCTAAAATCTATAACACTACAAAGTATTATTGCTGTCTTCTAATAGCATTAATTTACAGAAACATGTATTGTATAACTTTAATACTTTTTTCTAAACAGAAATCAATGCTTTCTGAAATTCAAATATATAGGTGTAAGTCTTGGGGGGATAGCTTTTATTGAATATGTATTGGATCTAAACCAAATAAAAATCTGGTCATTATAGCAGTGTAGGGATTGTTAGCACATACACACACAGAGAAGATTTGAGTGCCATATTTAAAAACCATCTAAAACCTGTTTAAAAGGTATAAGAAAATTATAAGAAAAGCATAAGAAAAGTATAAGAAAAGCAACTAAAGCAGTTCTGATTTGATAAAGTAAGCCAGATCTCTTTAAAAAATAAATCTGCTTATTCTGGACAGGGAAAAACTCACACAAGGGAAGCCGGGATGGCTCAGTGGATTAAGCGCTCACTTTGCAACCCCGGGGATTGAGGATCAAATCCCAGCCCCGGCCCATGTGGACCCATATGCTGAGCTGGGGAGTACCCCCAGTTCAGTTCTCACCGAGGTGAGATTTCTGCCCTGTGCAGCCACGCGCTCACCTGTGGAGTGAAACTATGTGGAAAAATCAATGATGTATAACTGTGGAGACTGTTCAGGCCCCCCCTCCCCCTTCTCACTGTCTCTGTATCTCTCTCTCTCTGACAAAACAATAAAAATAAATCTTAAAGAAAAAAAAACACAAAACTCACACAGAAGCTTGATACAAATGAGGTAGCAGAAATACCATACTAATTTTCCATTGCTTTCTCCAGTTAACATAACACTAGACACTATCAAAGGAATATAACAATAGTTATGTTTTCCCATTTTCTTTTTTTCTTTTTATTTCGTTTAGTTAAATACTTACAGCTGTTGCCTCAATTCAGGTGAATCTTGAGGTGTTCCAAGTTGATTCAGAGTCCTCTGTATTTCCACAGCTATTATGATGAAAAATAAATGTATAATTATTACAAATATAAGAGCAACAGAAATTAAGTTAAAAATTAATATAAGCAATTGGGAAGTTAGGAAAAGAGAAAAACAAATATAGAAAACATTGAGAGAAAATAAATGGCTTATTTGAATCTAATTAGTGACACTGAATTAATTTTCAAGAGAAAATTGTATGGGGACATTATTATATGAAACTGCACTTAATAATAAAAAATATTACCTTTGTCCCTCTCCTATCAGAAGATTTAGTACAGTGGACTTTTACTTACTTCAACCGTACTGGTATAAAAACTATGAGAAAAAATAATTATAACAATTACATAATTCATTGGAATATAAAGTAAATGAATTATAGTTACTAAACAAGGAAGGAATGACAGAATTAGAAAAAATAATTTTTTAATTATCTCTGTAATAAGTGCTTCAAGTAAGAATTATCAAAGGATACTAAGACCACAGGATATTCACATGACCTCAAATTATCACCACAGAGACAACATAAATTATAAAGGAGTGAATGAATTTTATCATAAATTTGTTACTTAAGACAAGTGATCAAATTTAGCAACAGAAATAGTACAAACTGGCTCTGAGCAGGATAACATGATGCAGTAAGAAAGTCACAATATGACTTACATAGTTTCCTACCAGAATATTTAACCTGAATCTAAACATGAGAAAGAAATCTGGCCAAACTAGATTGTGGGATAATCTACAAAACAACAGGCCCTGCCTTTGAAAAATGCCAGTGTCACAAAAGGGAAAAAAAAAAAAAAAATTAAAAGCAGGGGAGCCTTCTAATTAAAGAACTCAAAAGACAAAATAAAACATGCATATGGTAATATATGAGTTCTGATGAGATTCTGAATTGGAAAAAAAAATACTACAAAGAAATTGTAGGGACAATTGGAGAAATTTGAAATTTGAATTTGGAGTGAGATATTAAACAAAATTGAAAACTGTCAACAATTGGTGAATCTAGGTGAAGGATATATAAAAAGCCCACTGTACTATATATGCTTTTACTTTTCTGTAGGTTTAAAATATTTAAAATTAAAAGTCAGGAGTTGAAAATTCAAGCTAAGTTCACAATCCAGAAGTCTATGTATGAATACTGCAAAACAAACAAACAAAAGGCTCCTCACAATAAGGATTCTAAAGTTTTATGTATGTGTGTACACAAATAAAATATCAAGTAGAAATTAGCTGAAAATACATCTCAAAGTAAAGAATTTTCACATTTCCAAGAACTAGAGAAAAATAATCCAACTCACTGTTCTTTTCATTTAAAATAAGTGGTTTATTTACATAGTTTAAATGCTTTCAAATAGTCATTATTTATTTATGGGATCAAGGAAATAACTATTTCAAAACACAGGATAACTTTTGTTCACTGAGGATGATGTAATGAACACTGCTTTCAAGTCAAAGCTGAAAAATATAAATACTGAGGAGGAATCATACAGCAACTGCTAACCATTCAGCTAGTTTCAAAGGAATTTCATTTTGCTTTTATTTTGGCAGATTTTTCTTTTGTAGAGTGGAAAATTCTTGTTTGCTGTTTTTAACTTAACTGACTGTAATTAGTTATATATTTTCTTCTCAACTTCAACAGGTTTTCTTGGGACTACTTTATAGGGGCTTAAAGCTTTTTTTTTTTTTTTAAGTATGTTAAGAAGAAAAACTGTAGCATAGGCCTCTGTAGGATAAAGACAGGCATTTATCTCATCCCTAGATGGATCTGGACTTAAAACAAAAATCATATTAAGTCAGAAAAAATAAACTGTTCAATAAGTGACACCAGGAAAACTCACTAATCACTTGGGAGTTAGAGAACCCTATCTTAACCTCATGTAGCAAAATAAATCTGTAAATACTTATTTAAAAAATTAAAAACTGAAACCATTAAACTGCTACATAAAACTATAAAAATGCATTTATTATAGAATCTTATTTAACTTTGGAATGAGGTATAAGGTATTATCTGAGTATGACACAAAACTAAAAGCCATGGATGAAAATGTGACAAACTGACTAAACAAAAATTTTTAAATGTTATATAAAAATTGTATATCACAAATATTAAAATATATAATATAATTAACATGTGGGTGTGTAAATGGGAAAAAATATATGTAGCATATGATGAACAAAGGGTCTAACACTCCTTAACATAAAGAAAACTCCTTCAAATTGGTAATAAAAAAATAACCTATGGAAAAGTAGACAAAATATACCCTTTTGAAATTTATAACAAGCAAATAAACATGTAAGAAATTCAACTTCATTGATAATCATCTTTTCACATATCACACTAGTAAAAAAAAAAAATAACAAGCAGGTAAGCATATAATTACAACCAAAGGCCTCAAGAAACAAAAGGTATAGAGACATATATAAGAAAGAAGGAGGAATATTCATAATGCACTAGGAACTAGAAATAACAGAGCAATGGTCTGACAAGCCAGTACAAAAACAGGCCAAGAACAGGAACTTCAACAATGTTCACTGGAAAAATGAATAGCAAAATAAGATAAAAAATATATCAATTCTGGAAAGGATAAATAACTTTAATATATGAATGCTACATAAAATTGTCTGGCCACTAAAAAGAATTAAGTTGAACTGCTTCTGACAGGCCCAGTGGGAGCCTAAATCCATCTAGTCATTATTTCCCTAGGTTTGTTTGTTTTTTTAACAGATATATTCAGCAGCCCCAGTTTTCATCCTTTCTGCCTGAACATGGGTTTTAGGGGAAGGAAGAGATCATTGGAACCCCTGGGAGGCTCTGTACTCTTTACAAAACAGTAAACCAAGAGCAGCTCATTCCCTGGTATTGCTCAGAAATGCCAAAGACCTGACAAGCTCCTGTTCTCCTTTAATTTGCCTGTCTGAAGGAAGCAGAAGACAAAATAGTCATGATGGCTAGCAAGCTTATTCAGATGGTGTCTCCAATCGCAATGCTCTTAAATATGTCATCAGTCTACTGGAACAGATCATCACAATCTCTGGCACCTTGTGTAAACCTGCTGATATGATAAATACATGTTGCTTTAGCCTAAAAAAAAAATAGGTCACGTGAAGAGTTTGCTTTCAAATGGATAGGACAGCAGTGAGCCTTAACAGTTTTATCTTGGTTACATACACTATCACTGTAGTACAAGCTGGTTTTCAAGGACATTGATCATGCCCTATAGGTCTTAACACTAGTCCAATACACTGCTTACATCTGCTTTTAGGATCTGAAAAGCAAGAAGCAATATGTATTCTTAGGTGCCTTGGCAGGATATAAGTATGCCAGCAGGTGGAAGATAAATTCCATGAAACATATAGGACCCTCAGTAGAGAATCTTGGTGCATTGATCTGTAAGGATTATTGACATACTCCTGCAAGGTAAACGATAAATTGCTTTTCTTTGCAGTCTCAATACAAATAGTGAACAGTACTTGGTGAGAGTTATGCTGCTCCAACACATTTAATTGAATGCCCCCAAAGGTTGCCAGCTACGTCTTCACCTCCCCAAAAGAAAAGCCTATCCAGGTAGCTATACAACCTGGTTTTAATGACCAGGTTGATACAGTGGTAACTAAAGTGCTTTTGTAATGTCAGGACACTGGATAAAACTTGCCATAAGTCCCAATAGAACAGAAACATAGCAGTCCTTTAGATCATGAAGAAGATAGAGCTCTCTCTGGCAAACCAACGTTATCCTTTTGGGGAACAGTTTTGGTCTTGGTACTGAGCCCTGGATAAAAAATAAACAATGGTATACTAAGTAACCAAGTGACCCAAGCTGCCTACTATACATTAGATGTTATGTTAGTTACCTTACTGGTATATTCTTCTAAATTTTGTTCTATGTATGTCAGCCAGCCTGTCTCTCATCCCAATTCCTACAGCACTTGTTCAACTGGATAACGAACTAGCAATGGAGCAATAAAAAGCCATTTATAGGCTCACCAACGTGGACTTCCCCTTTCTCCCACTGATACTGGCAATGCCATACACCAATTTGCAGCAACAGCAACCACAAGTAAATATGCAATATGGTGCCATTCCTGGCGCTATAAGCCAGCCAGCCAGTGACAAGATGATGATATTCCTTCCACTTTGGTGGAGGAAGAAATAGTAACAACGTCGATTTTATTATGTTTCCCCTACTCCCCTCACCCCCAGATTCTACCAGATTCCTAATCCATGTATTAGTAACAATCATCCATGTATTAGTAACAATCATGTTATTGCACACACTAGTGCTTCTAAGAATGATATTCACTTTACAGAGACAAACAAATTAACAGATCTTCCAAGGACAATGGGGTTCACTGCTCTGCTAGTACTTCATTACTCTGACCTGTTGGACTTCCAGAATGTTTAATGGCTTACTGATGACTAGCTGATGATGTCACCTAGGAGACAATAGCTCCGACAGCTGAAGTACCGTCCTACAGGATCTTTATGGTCCCAAAGAACAAACACTCCAGGATGCTTCTTCACCCACAGCCATAAAGAAAGTTAGGTTTGGGAACTAATTCGTGAAAGTGAAGTGAAATATTTCACATTTATACCTAATTACCCATTTACAAATTTTCTTCCATCCCTGGAGGTGATTTAGAAACAGTTCCCAAAGTAAAGAATGTAACCATGTCTCTACCCGAGTATAAGTTGAAATTGGAACTGCCTATTTGGGGCCAGGAGGGTATAATGTCGCTGTGAAGTAATTATTAAAGGGAAGTATTGTTATGACCATGCCAATGTGAGAGGAAGAAGTGCAAATAAATTTCAGGAGATTAGCTGCAGGGAACTCACCAAAACTGCCATCTTTAATCATAAAAGTCAGTATCATACAGTGTGTGAGTGGGAGTAATGAGGACCCAGGTTTGAAAGTCTGGGTTACTCCAAACAGCCAAAGTGCTGAAGGACATGGAATCGTTACTCAAGGAGAAAAGTATCAATGCAGACTGCATCTTGTTTCCAGCTGTAGAACAGCAATGACAGACAAAAATAAGGTTTCTATATAGATGACAAACAAGATGGTGATATGGAAAAAAATGATAAGCATTCCTAGTTTCTCCCATATTAAGTCTAAAGGGTTTCATCTAGCCTGGGGTATTATGAATTTAAGGGATAGTCATATTTAATTTTAACTAGCACATGTTCAACTTTAAAGAAAAAATCCATGACATGAAAATTAAAAAATAAATTCTTTACATAACCACAAACAGTTTCTTGAAGAAAAATTTACCTAATACATGGAGGTAGAATTAAATCAAGATGCAATTCTACAAGAAAACAACAAATTATTTTTACATTATTCACAATTTGGAACTATTTGAACCATTACTTCTAAAGAGGTGACTTTAAAGACTATATTACATTTTTATAGCATAAGGAGAACACTATTTCCTACACTTCCCAAAAAGGTGTATTATTATTTCCTCAAAACCAAAAAGTCTTCCTTTCTGGCTCTTAACTTCACTACTGAAAATGACCCATTCTGTTGCCCATGGGTCTGCTGCCATCTAGTGGAATGCTTAAAAAATACTTCATAGCAAAGAATGATACGCTTTCTTGATCTAAAACTACAGGCAGGGAAAGCTGGGATGGCTCAGCGGGTAAAGCGCTTGCTTTGAAGCCCTGAGGACCGAGGATCGAATCGCGGTCCCAAATGCTGAGCTGGGGAGTGCCCCCAGTTCAGTTCTTGTCGGGACCTATGTGGGAGGCCCCCGGCCCAGTTCCTGCCCTGCGCATCCCGCCTGTGGAGTGAAACTACGGTATATGGAAAACTAAAGCTCTCAACTATGGAGACTGCTCTGGGCCCTCCCACTTCTCTCTGTCAAAAACAATAAAAATAAATCTTTAAAAAAATAAATAAATAAAACTACAAGCAGCTGTTGGTAGAGGCTATGTAATGTGACAACCTGTCAGATTCACTGAAGAACGGGGAGGGTGCCACCTGACCAGTGAGAGTGGCAAGCTTTGAAGGCACCAGGGCCCCAACAAGCACATAGAGGGTTTCAAAGAACAGTCTCCATCTCACTGAGAGCAGAATAGAGCTGTCTTCTCCTTTAGCACAAAACATGTTGCTCAACCCAAAATAACTCGAGTTGTAACAGCCAATCGCAGAAAAACTAACAATTAGTAAAATACACGTGATTTTGAGATTCTGAATCAATCTCACCCACGTCACACTGAGGAAGTAGAGTTTAATGTTGACCAGCAAGCTGACTTGGCACCAGACAGCCCGATTTGAAACCTGACCTCACTTGTTCCTGGTTGCTCACCTTGGACCATCTACCTAATCTCGCCAACCTATAACCGCCTCAACATTCAGAGGGAGAGAAGAAAAACACCTCTTTCTCAGTTATTATGAATTTAACTGAGAACAATGTACGTAAGCACCTAGTACTGGATATAGTAAGACTCTATAAACAAGAGCTAACAGTATGAACTGTTTTATTTTTTCTCTTGAAGGTCAGATATAAACAATAAGAATATTCTTATTACCGTAACAAATGTGAACGATGCTTTAGGAAGGCACTAAAACTTAATTTCCAATATAAATTTAATTATGACAACTGCAGAGATGACACAAAATAGTTATACCCCATATTTAGGAGGGAAGAGACAGCTAGCTACCTGACAGTGACAAGTATTTAGTAGTTAGTAGTTGACATACAAGCGATATAACTGAAAACTGAACTAGAAAAAAACAAGTGAATATTAAAACAAACTGTTTTAGGCTCCACTCTTTCCTTATCTATTAAACCCTCTACCTTTTTTAAACAGTGGTTTGGAGTATTACAGAAGATGATGTATATAAAAACTGGTAAGTTGAATATAATTAGAAAATCATTAGGTTAGGTTCTTTACAAAGTATAAGGTGTACAGGATAATGTACACGAGAAAATACCTACATCAGCTAGTTGAAACCAAGTATCCACACAAAAAATTTCTAAGAAAAAATATCAAGAAAACTTAGTCTATTTTATACATTAAGAAAAGCCAAGAAAAGTGTATTATAATTCCAAAAAGTACATCCCAAATGGAGTAACACCCTAGAGACTCTGCAAGAAAGCTACTGAAATTACTACGGTTTTTTCCCAGACAGGCTCTTTATCTCATGCTCTGTCTTGTGACTGGAACACAGAGCTTATTTTCTTCACGGGTAAAAGACAGGATGCAAACTGTGGAAATGAGAAGGGGTGGGAGGAAGAGGAAGGTTCTTCTGAAGGATAAGTCTGGAATGGAGAAAAGCCTCCAGGGGCCAAGTCCACCAGTTTTCAGTGCTCACATTCGCAGCATGGGAACACCTTCAGGCATACCCTGCTTCCACAAAGCGATCTCAAATTTAGAAAATGTTTAATTTTAATTTCTCATTGGTTTTCCTCCTAGATATTTCAAAGGCAGAAAGGCATACAGGTTAACAAAGTGGAAATGTGGGGCATCTTAAAGCTATTTTGTAGATTAATACAGGGTTAGATCTGAGGGCTTGGTTCTTACAAAGTTGCCGTCTGACAACTATATATAAGCAATACTGCAGATTTCTAAGATGGCCAAAACACTACAAGCTTTCTCTTAGCAAAGATACTCAGTCCTAACATTTTATCACATGAACCTGTGCAATTTAGGTGCTGAGACTTTAGAACAAGGGTGTCTAATCTTTTGGCTTCCCTGGGCCACATTGGAAGAATTGTCCTGGGCCACATATAAAATTCAGACACTATCAATGGCTGATGAGCTTTAAAAAATTGCAAAAAAGGGTCATAATGTTTTAAGAAAGTTTACAAATTTATGTTGGGCTGTATTCACTGGGCCGCATGCAGCCCGCTCGCGGTGATAGTGGTGGTGGGGGGGGACAAGCTTGCTTTAGAATCAGAAGGCAGAGGAGGCCATGGCCCCTTGGGAAGGTGATCTGTTTAAGCAGAAAACACAGGCAAGGGCTTGGTGAAGCAGGCTCACAACCAGCTCCTGAAAGAAAACGCTGATCCAGGATTCCTCTACGCCTCTGAAGACACATTTAAAAGAGACAATGCTTTGTTACAGTGCTCTTGGAAACAAAGTTGTATTGTCATTGCTGCCTCTCACATGGTTCTCAAGAAAAAAACAAACCAACCTGTATGAATTTTAGAATATGGAACAGACCTATATTCTAAGCAAAATTAAGTTTTCAAAAATGTAAGCACAGTCATTTTGTTCCTTCTTCAAGGCTCTCTTGCATGTGCCACTTGAAAACCTCTATGTTTTCAACAATTTTATTTTAAAAACTGGACGACCTATGATTGTAAAGTATTTTAGCATGTTTTCTGAAAACAGCTGTTCTCAATTTGCTACATAAAGTCTTGCCTTATTGTTTCTTTTTACTTATGGTAAAATGTATAGACTCTGTTTTGTGGTTTTAAGTTTTAAAACGATCCTTTATAAAATGAAAGAATGTCAAAAAGAGGGGAGGGAAGTAAGGTAAAGTCTCATTCCTTCCAATTCTCCAACCTCCCTGACCCCTTCTTGGCCACCTCCTTGATGAGCTTCTCTCCCATCATCCACCAGATGGCCCAATAATTCGCCTTTGGCTCCAAAAGCAGCTGAATGTTAGCCATGTCGTGAAGTTCACAACCGGTTTATATGGCAGGGGTTCCAAAACCGTTACTCAGTCCTAATGTCTGACCAGTTCTATTTGCCAAGACATCACTACTCAGATGTTGCTAAAACACTGCAAATGGATTTCTGCTTCCTATAGGAGCATGGAAGAAAAGTGTTTCTGAATTTTCCCTCCTCAAGCCATACAGTACAAAGGGAAGAAGAAGAACCTACCAAAATTACATTTTCAGGGCAATTAAGACAACAAAAAATTCTCAAAAAATATGTACATGTGGCCAAAAGCAACAGAAAAGAGCAGATCCTGAATGGGAAGTCATATACGTATGGGGCAGAGAATAAGGGAAGTTTGCAGAGGGGAACTGGGGGAAGCAGAGCTCTAGAAGTCACCAGCAAATAGCTACTTCCAGTAGAAGATGGCACCTGGCGTGGGACCAGGAGCCTGGAACACACTCTACTACTGGGAGGTGGGGAGAGAGGTGAGGGGGGCAGGCTGCTAATGTCTGAAGTATCATCTTTGTCTAAGAAGAGGCAGACACCTTAGAAAGAGATGGCTGTGCACCATGGGGCCAACGGAGTGATGGAGGCATGTCGGGAATGGAGGGGAAGCCCTCCTCCAGCCGGCTAGGTTCTGAGAGGCAGAGGGAGAAAGAAACGGAGGAAAACAGTGCCCTTGAGCAGAGAAACTGGGCACTTCCTTCTCCTGCCAGGAAAATCAAACTCATTCTACCAAATAACAAAAAAAGAACAGATACCACAGCCACACAAAAGCGCTCTCTCTCTCTCTCTCTCTCTCTCTTATGGAAAAGAACAGCATACTCCCTACAAAGGAAACACAGCCAAACAAAATGTTGCCATAAAGCAGATAAGGTGAAAATTATAACCCAAAATAGCACCACAATTCTTTTTTTAAACTCAATGAGGCAACTGCAGTTTTAAAAGATCACAAAAGATCTCCCAGACAAGATGGCCAGATAGTAGGCACTGGAAATGACCAGCAGCACAAGGAAGCTTAGAACACAAAGCATGGGCCCCATTGTCACTGCCTGTTACAGCTATAGTCATTGTGGGTTACTTAGGTCACGCCCCACACCCCACTTTACATACATACTTTCTGATGGTTTTAGCCCCCTGGCTCACTGCCACTCTCAATTCCTGCCTCAATTCTTTGTGATTGCAATACATATGCCTATGATACTCCCACCATCCTGACCTCAGTTTTCTGCACATTTCTCCCCAAATCATCTTGTCTTCCACCTTACCTAAGTCACACACTCCAAGTTCATATCAAATGCTTTCTCATTACCAAGATCTATAGCTTCCATAATGCTAGTTTCATGCACACCTCTTAAAACAACCACCTCCTGTATGTCCAACTCATGCACACTGGTACCCTGACTCCACGAAGCTCTGACCTCCCAGAACCTTTGGTCCCATCACTCTACCACTTTCCTTCACACAACCTCCTCTCTCCCCATGTCTTCATTTGCCCCTTGACCCAACTTAAACTCCACAGTCATATATCTTGCATATATCCTCTCACTCTATTCATCTTAACTACTTAACAAATCCAAAACTCTGGCCAAGCCCAACACTATGCCTCCTCTATTACATGAATATGACACATGTACTTTAACCAAATCTCCATTAAGGACATTTTATCTTAAGATTATGTTTAAAAGTTAAGAAACTTACTATTTATGCTGCCTCCACCACTAAGCCCATCTGAGTTATATACAAAGTGTGATGCTGACTATATAATAAAATTCTCATATCTATTTCCTACAGTTCATTTATCTAAATGCTGAAAACCTTCATTCTACCCAGAGTAAATCCCTGACTCCTTACAATGGTCTGCAAGGCCCCACCCAACCCAACCTCTGCTCCTACTTCCTGTGCTTAGAGCACAAAGGCCTCCTCACCACTCCTCACCCCAGGCATATTTCTACCTCAGGGTCCTTGACTAGCTGCCCCCACCCCCACCCCCACCCATCCAGAACATTCTTTCCTCAGATACTAGAGGACACATTTCCTTACTTCCTTTAAATATTGTTCAACCATCAATAGGCCATATTGATAAGGCCTATCTTGGCTCCTTGAGTACCCTATTTATAAATGTAATCCCCTCTCCAGAATATCAAATCCCCACTTGGATGTTTTTGTCATTGTTGCTTTTCATGATACTTAACATCTCCCTCCAATGTACTATATAATTTATTTAGTTTATGTCTTTCGTCTGTCACTAAAGGTTAAAAGGCAGGTATTTTGTTTATTTTATTCACTGACATAGCATCCAGTACCTAAGAATGAATGAATGCACATACATGCATAAGTAATGTCCTAGTACAATATAAAAACATGATCCAAATGCAGTGTTACGTGAATCAGATTGTCCCAGACTCAAACACCACCCTCCCCACTTATCAGTTGTGTGAACTTGAGCAAGCGATTTAACCACCCCAAGCCTGAATTTTCTCATCTGACAAAGCTAGATGGAAGATCAAACAACATACAAAAACAGATATAAAATATTTATACCAAACATAAGGCACAGAGTAAACTTAATAAAAGATAGTTAAAAGATACTCACATACCTTCCAGTAAGAGATTTTTTAATAAAGCAAGGTATATATACAGACAATACTGTACAACTAAAATCACTGGATGCATGTGGGCCATTCTGCCCATCTCTCCTTCCATGCCCAGCAGCATGGCAGTCCTACAGGTATTCACAAATAAGCAGGCCTTGGTTGGATTTTTAGCTAAAGGCTTCGTACCCTCTAGTAGGAAGATAATACTCCAGAGGTTGGGAGGGGATCTTGATAATGTCTGTGGGTGGGCTCTCCCTTGGACCAAAGTACTCCAGAGAAGTAGGTGGTCATACTCAATATCAGTAATATGCTACTACAAGGATAGCTTCTTCAAATAATGATCATGGTAAATGACTACAACAAGAAGACAGAGAAAAATAAATATACCAAAACTTACAGGGCATTATTTTGTATGACCTTTGGGCTCTTTCAAATCAATTAACAGGCAAACTAATTAATAACTGCTTTAAGAAAAATAAACCCAGACTAGTGTTAAGTATAAAAGGCAATTACTCTTTAATGAAAAATACTGCTCAGGAATAAGTGAAAAACAACAAAAGTCAGTCAGAGATAAAGAACTGTTGAAACCCCTTCCACCTGACAACCCTTCGACTACTCGAAGCATCAATCGTTGTGCCCCTCTAGGTGAAGTGTTCACAGTACTTTCAAAATGCTGTGTTATCTCTTTAGCCTTCTCACTCCTCTACTGTGCTCTTTCCATTGTTTGCTTTCAATAAATGTTTCTTTTTAAGAATTGAATTCACAAATAGGTAATGTGCCTTTCCTTCCAGATTTCCTTGTATGACTTGTTTCTTCCTCTTTAAGGTAATTTTACATTGTAGTCAGGATACAGGAGAGCTTTCCACCTTATTAAACAGTCTTCCTTCCTACCAGTGACACATACTAGAATCACAACATTCTCTTTTCTGAAATTTTCTCTTCTAGTCTTTGTCAACCAACAAATCCTTATAGCCTCTATATGCAAAGCCCTTGAGTAGTTCAATTATGCATAAAAACATAATTCCTCACTGTAGAAGACATTATAGATCAGATTTTAAAAGTAGGCACTTAAAAAAACATACAGGGGAAGCCGGGATGGCACAGTGGATTAAGCACTCACTTTGCAGCGCCGAGGACCCAGGATCGAATCCCCGCCCCGGCCCGTGTGGACCCATGTGCTGAACTGGGGAGTGCCCCCAGTTTAGTTCTCCTTCTGTCTCTGTATCTATCTATCTCTCTCTCTCTGTCAAAAACAATTAAAAAAATAAAAAATAAAAAATACAAATTAAAAAAACATACATTAAGACTAAAAGATGAAATAAAAAAATTTCACAAGCCAGCTTATTACAAAATGAGAGGAGACTTGCCATAAAGTCAAAGAAAAGTAGATACTTATCCAATGGTTACCACACGCTAAGCACACTTTTTTAAAAGAGATAGATGTAGTTTAAATACACTGAACTTGAGGTCATTCATCCAATTTTGAGGACTGACTCAAGCCAGGCACCATTCTTATAGTACAGATAGAGCTGTGAACATGTATTAAGCCCTTTTGCTCATGGAGCTGACATTTTAGCAGGAAATGCAAAACACTCAGTAAATAATTAAGTAGTTTTATTTACTGATAAAAGGCATTATAAAAATAAAACCAAGTTCATAAGAAAAACAATAACTGGAGGAAACAAAATAGTAGGTCTGGGAAGACATCTCTAAGGAACTGACCTCTAGGCTGAGAACCACATGAAGAAGCAGCCAATCATGTGAAGATCTGAAAAGATGTTTGAAGCAAAGAAGGAGCAAGTGCAAAGGCCCTGAGGTAAGAATGAGGATGGTTCAGGAAGCAGAAAGAAGGTCTATGTGGCTGGAAGATTGCAGCTGCCCAGGAGAGTGGCAGGAGATGATGAGCAGGGGCAAGAATCAGATCATGCAGGATATTGTGGGGCATGGTGGGGATTTACATTTAATGGCAAGTGCCACAGGAAGTCACTGCAAAGTTTTTGGCTGTGGGATGACATGATCTTATGTATAGTTTTAAAAGATCACCTTAGCTACTGTGTAGCTACTATTCACCAGTGTGGAGAACAGATTGTAGACGGGCAGAAATGGAGTGGGAAGAACCATTTGGAGGCTGCAGTCAAGTGAAGAAACAGTGGCAGCCTGGACCTGGATGGTAACAGCAGAGATGGAGAGAGGTAGACAAATTTGGCAAGTGGAACCAACAGGATTTGCACTTAGATGGAATATGGATTTAAGACACACAGTACTGAGGTTTCAGGTTGGAACCAAGAGTAAGAAAGTCCATGTTCCGAGCAGAAGCATGCAAAGACTCATATATGGGAGCAATGAGTGATAAAACTCTGAAGCGTTCTGCAGTCATATCTCAACTTTTTAATTCATGAAACAAAAGGGTTCACTCACATTAGGTCATAAAAAGCATTCATGTTTGGCCATACACAAGAAGTCACTGGAGAGAAGAAAAAGATGTCAGACATAACTTCCATACCTATCTTGGTTTAATGTCAACTCCGTAGGCATGTAGAAAATCACAATGAAATCAGAGCTACTGAAGTATTTCTCCTTAAGGGGAAAAATATCAACAAAGTATTTTCATCTGTATGGTGCCAGAAGTAGATCGACCCAATCAATCGATTGATTCAAATGATCAATTGATCTCTCTCTCTCTCTCTTTCTATAACAGCATTGAGGAGGGAAGGAGGGAGCAAGGGGAAGAGAGAAACAGAGACAGAAAGAAAGAGAGAGAACATGCACAAGTTTTCAACTTCTTTTCCTCTATAAAGTAAATTCCTATCCACCAATGCTCACCAACAGACACTGCAGAAAAAAAAAAAAAAAAGTCACCAATTCCTGGGTAAATAAATACACACCATTACAGTAAATTCATTAACTGCTCAGGACTGGAGCTCTTTTTTTCAAGAAAAGCTTGTTCTAGCACTAAAAAAGAGAAGTAAATATATATCAGCTTCCCTTTTGTGCAATCATGTGTTAAGGTGAAAAAAACAAATGTCCCCTTCACCAGACTCTAATTAAAAGAACTGTATTCATACTTGCAAGTTAAAAGGGGCTCACAATTTTATATAGACTTTGTGTTTCATCTCACAGTCCTATAAACCTTTTTCACAGTCCTATAAACCTTATGGAAATAAGAGCCAAGCACTGATCCTCTATAATAAACAAGGGAACTATGCACACAGAACAAGAAACTAGTTGCAACACAGAAAACCCAATAATATTTTTTTCAATTCTAAACAAATCTGTGATGGACTAACAGCTTTAATCTAAAGCCGCAAAAGGATAAAGAAAAAAAAAAAAAAAGGAACAATGAAGATTCAATGTAATTATTTTTCAGTCACTTTCTCTTAACCTTTATAGCGTGGGCTAAAGCTCATACATAATGCCTCCCTAGAAAGTGCTGCCTTCCCAAATCTGGACCCTCTCCCACCCCACCCCCAACACACACAGGATAAATCATGCATATTTTAGCAGAAAGCTTCTGAACTGATAAACTCAGATGCATATGTTCTACGCTACCAGTGGATCAACTTTGCTAATTTTCCAAAGGCTAACTGTTAGCTACTCTACCTTCCTCTTTCATATTATTA
>PVKE010028705.1:0-20743 GCA_004027555.1 Craseonycteris thonglongyai
CCTGCTCCACAGTCCCTGTTCCACTTTAGGCTCTGTGATCTGATTAGGGCACTGCGTGCTGTCCCTTGAGTTCGGATGTTAAATTGTCCACAGTCTTGTGGGGCTTCCACGCTCCCTAGGTCTCGGCTTCCAGCCCGCCCTCGATCCAGCTCCACTGTGACCGTAGTCCCCCAATCCCCCTTTGTTTTTGCCAGCCCCGCGCTGCGCTCCGAGTCTCTGTCCCTGAACCGCTGCTTCCCTTTTCCTCTCCCGCTCTCCCCTTTTTTCTCTAACCTTTGTGTGTTGTTCCGTGTTGTGTGGTTCTCTTAGTTGAGGTTTATTCTCAGGGTTTCCCCTGTGGATGCCCCTCTGTTCACAAGGCCCTTCCCAGGCAGTTATCGGCGTTCTCCTCTCACGCCGCCATCTTGGATCCTCCCCCAAAATCGGGACTTTTTTAAAATGCTGTGGGACGCGGGACAAATTGTTAAAAATCGGGACTGTCCCGCCAAAAGCGGGATGTCTGGTCACCTTAAGTTTGCATCATTTTAACAAAAGGCAGCGTGGTTTCAGACAAGGTTGCTGAAAGATGGAGGGATGGTTTGAGGACAGATCGGCAAGAAATTCTATTCTCATGTGCCCCGGTTCACTCATAATGTGGCACAATATTTTAAAAGCCAAGGCTTGGAACTGCCTCTGGTTGCCATCCTGAAGGGATGATAAACATCCATACCAGCAGAATCTAACTTTTATCACATGTAATCTGTGCTAAGACTTACAACATAGCACATCTGTTAAAGAAGGAATTCTAACTATTAGCAATGTTTTCATGATACTTTGTCACTTTTGTACACTTGCAATAGGGCTGATTTTATCTATGACATATGTTTCATTTTATTTGAAAGCTATTTGAGTTCTTACTCAATAAGCAGTGAAAAGATTGCCTATTGTTTTCATTAATTGTTAAATTTATTGGGGTGGCATTGGTTGGTAAAAATTACATGGGTCCCAGGTGTACAATTCAACATGACATAGTCTGTGTGTTGCATTGTGTGCTCACCACCCAGAGTCAGTTCTCTTTCCATCACCATGTGTTTGATCCCTTCTCCCCACCTTCTTCCCCTCAGGTAACATAGTCTTGTTGACTGTGTCCGTGAGTTTTTGTTTATTTGTTACTTTCAGTTTTATATTCCACTTATAAGTGAAGTCATATGGTTCTTGATTGTTTCAGTCTGACTTATTTCACTTTATATGATGATCTCAAGGTCCATCCATGCTATCACAAATGGCAACATTTCATCTTTTCTTACTGCTGTGACTAGATACAAAAGTTGTGGTACATTTACATGTGCTGTCCATTAGCATAAATCTTTAAAGAGGGTTGAGTTGAAAATCCATCAGAGAATAAGAAACGAAAAATAGCATATTTCTTTAGCACTGGACAATAGAAGCCAGTGGTCAAATCCTAGAATAAGATAATGGTCTGAAAAGACTCCACAGAGTATCTCAATGAGAAGAGCAATAGCAACAAGAGCATTTCTTACGGGCTTACTATGCACCCGAATATCCATACTTTACACCAATTTGTTCAGTTAGCCTCCTCAGAAGCTATACAGAGACACACAACCACAGTTGCTATTATTTTTATTTTATGACTATCATGGCACAAGTTGGTTTAGAAACTTGACTAGGGCCGTGGAGTAGATACAGATTTCAACTTCAGCACTGTCTGCATGCATTTGTGCTCACTGTAACATTAAGACCTGTTGACTTTCATCCAATGCGCATGCATCATGTTGTGACGCCAGAAATAGCGTAAATATTGGTTAAACAAATGAACTATTTGGTAGTCAAGAATCAAGAAAAACCTCATAATGCCCATCTCTTTTGGCGATTCCGCATCTAAAAGCAAAAGGCATACAGTATGTACAGGAATTAAAGTTTGGGTTTATAACGCTTTCTGCTAAAGAAATGATACAGAGCCTACATGTATCATTGCCCAGAGGAAGAAAATTTATAGAGTACAAATGTTCCTTTTGCCCACTATCTGTGCCGCATCTCTGTTAATATTAGATGCACCCAAAATAAGAACAATGACAAGCGATGTTGTCCCCTTTAGCAATGCCAATTTTCTATTCTGTTCCTCCTAAGGGTTAGTACTTGGTTTCCACAAATACGTGGGCATTATCAAAGAGGTCCCTGGCATATTCTGTTGCTTTCCTTCTTATAGTTTGCTTCTTCCTCTGAATGATGTTTCATTCCTTTTGCTCTTTTTCTTTTTCTAACTGATACATTTCCTTTCTCATTGAGGGAGATGAAAGAGTAGTGACCGCAAAAATCCTAAGAAAGCACAACAATATATATATATAAATCAGTGAATTTTGAGTTGTGAAGCATGTTAAGAAAAAGTATTGTTTCTTTGACCATGACCTCTCTTTCTCTCTTACTCTCTATAGACATGTGTAGAGATGGTTAATTAACAACTCCTCAGAGACGAAAGGCTTGAAATAAAAACCAATGTTTTGGGCCCATTTGATTTCTTTGACAATTGTCTATCTGCACAAGTTGTTGAAGTTTTGTGAAAATATCTTCTTAAAAAATAAACATATAAAATTAAGTAATTTTGAATTTGAACCTTTAAAAATAAGATTAGAAACCCCTTTGGAAGTGGGCTAGATACTTCAGGAACTTTTTTTAAGGAAGTAATCCCATTGAAGCAAAACTAACCAACTAATCAAATAATCATCCTCAAATCCATATGCTTACAGGAGCTACCGTGGAATAAATAATCAATCTAGAAATACCTGATGACCAATAATAGTACATGAGCTCACAATTGTTATTATTATTACAAAGCAAATACTTAAAGACTGCTTACCATATAGCAAGCACCCCTCTAATTACTGTGTACAAACTCATTTAGTCTTCATAAAAACCTTATAAAATGGGTGGTGCTAGTACCGTTTTTATGTTCAGATGAGGAAACTCATGCACAGAGAAGTTAAGTGAGTTGTCCAATTTCAAATAGCTATAAAATGATAGAGTTAGGATTCAAACCCAGGCAGTGTTGCTTGAGGCTATACTCCTAAGCACTCCCTTTATTGCCTTCAAATAACGATAAGTTGAGACGCAGGTTATTAGGCAACATTAAAGATGGTAATTTTGACGAAAGTGTACTAATGTGGACCACACTATGTACTATGTAAATAGTCAAAAGAAATTTGGCCACACACACACACACACACACACACACACACATACTCTTGATAGACAATATTTGTATAGACAAAGACTGAAAAGTGTTATGCAATAATAAAGCGGTATTTAGGAGGTGGGAATTCTCCTTCCCCTCTAAATTAAATGTCATATTATTTCTTCATAAATAAATCAGTTGAAGCAAATTAAATTATATTAAAACATCCATTTATATTTTTTATTTATTTTGCTGCAAATACTGTAGGTAATATTGCATATATTCCTCACTATTTAAAAAATTTATAGTGTAGAATTAGACTTAGCAAATGAAAGCCTTTTTTAATTGAAAGATTTTTTTTTCTTGGTTGTTGTTCATTTGTCATCTCCTCATTTATTTATCCAACATTTATTAGTTGTTGACTTTTTTTTTTTTGTACCAGGTCCTATTTAAGTGCTGTGGAAGACAAAGACGTATAAAACAAAACAAGACAAAACAAAACAAAACAAAACAAAACAAAAACAACCCAAATATTGGCCTTCAAGAAAAATGCAGCCATTGCTGGAGGGAGGAGTAGACAGGCAAACACACAGAGAACCTCAAAGCAGTAGCATGAGAGTTGGGAAGAGAGAGGCTGAGAGTTTAGCAGGAGTACAGGGAAGGGTATCTCACCTCTGCTTGGGCTTACAGAAAGGGCCCCAGATGAGACTGTGTCCATTAAGTCTGGAAGGAGGACTAGGAAGTGGCCATGGGAAGATGGTGGGAAGGGCATTTTGGGTCGGCAAGAGTGAGAGGTGAAAGTGCACGTGACCATGGAAGAGAGAACTTGCGGCTTGGAGGACTATTTAAGTCATTTAGTAAATCCAAAGTGAATAGTTAGAATTGCTGATTCCAAATGGTTTGTCTCCACATGGCAGAATTCTGTAACCTTTCAGAATTATGAAGTTGACTGGTTTTGTCCAATCTGAGCATGGGAATCTTGACTAATAGTAACTTATGATTTGCCCCATTCCAGGTAGTTATCTGTAATCAAATCCAGAATATGAAATTTCTGAAGATGACAGAATTATTTGTTTTGTATCATTGATCCCATTATGCATAAAAAAGATGACATATAAAATAACATTTTACACACACACACATGCACACACACACATGCAGACATACACACACACTTTAATTATTCCTTTTATCAACTATCTATCATCTCATCTATCACCATCATCATCATGATGATCATCAACATCATCATCATCATCAATCTATATATTTAAACTGTAACAGGATACAAACCAACCATAAGGAATATGTAGTAAGTTTTGATATCAATTTCCAGTTTCTTCTTATTAACATATTGGTAATAAGACTTCACGAATGTAGTTAAGAGAATATTTCTGTTACTGCCAGTGTTTTTCTTCTGATTTCCTATCTACTTCCTCCTTCTAGACCATTATTACCAAGTATTTATATATGTATATTTTTTACCTCATCAAAATTAAGTCTTTCCTAAGTTTTTATTAAAAGATTTGTTTTTTGAAGTTTATTTTGGATTCATAAGCAACAGACAATGGAACCATTAATGAGTTCTGCTGAACATACTATTCTAGGACAGAATAATGACCTTTCAAAGATGTCTGTGCCCTAATGCAGGGGACCTGTGACTATGTTACTTTACCTGGCCAAAGACACTGTGCAGATGTGGTTAAGGTTAAGGAACTTGACCTGGGAGATTATCCAGTGGGCCCGAAGTAATAGGGGAGGAGAGAGGGGGGATTCAAATAAATTTATATGGTGATGGAAAACAAAACTGCCTCTGGATGGTGAGCACACAATGCAGCACATAGACAGTGTATTGTAGAATAATATACCTGGAACCTATGTAATTTTACTAATCAATGTCACCCAAATAAATTTTATTAACTAACCCCCCCCTACTTTAAGGACATATCTGTTTTTGGCTGGCATCTTGGATACACAGGTTATTAGTGATAGTTCTAGGACCCACCACATTCCTAAGCTTGAGACATCCCCATGGATGGCTTTGGCTTCTGGGCAGTAAAGGTTAATGCAGGTGTTGAGGTATTGTATGTGATAGACTCAACCACCACAGACTTGATCTCACTTCTAGGACCATCGATTATTACATGGAGTCTGATCTACCACAGGTCAGAAGATAGCTTTCCTCAAAAATAACCACACCCAATAGGTTTGCAGTTAATAATTTTGTTCCTAGACAGCTGTTTATTCTGAATCCTGAGCTTTTGTTGATTTTCTTTTCCAAAGACCATTATTTTGCCTACAGCTTATCTTAATTCTTAGAGAATTTTTGATTTTTGTCACTACAATATGCTGAGATTAATGATGGGCTTTTGGGTTTGACAAGCAAAATTTACATAATGTGAACTACAAGTTAATCTTCTTGGGGAGAATTGTTTCATTATCATCATCATAATAATTGCCCATTATTGAGGAGAAAAAATGTAGCCCTCTCATCTGTTCTTTGATTAATTAATTAATTGCTTTACTCAGGAAGAACCCAACAGAATGTTGAAAACATTGCGAAGGTTTCCAAAAAGCCACAAAATACAATTTTTTATCTTGTAGAAAGCATTGCTCTGCTGGGGCATAAAATTACACTGAAACAGAAGATAAATGAAAATATATATGAACAAAGTCATTGATATGAAATTTCACTGTTGTGAAATTTGAATGCTGGGGGACAGTATTCTAGGAAAGTAGAGCTAGGTAGACAGAGTCAGTAAGGCAAGGCTTTTTATAGGGGAAATGCCTTGAATTAGGTATTAAGGGAAGTGATATATTTTGAAATCAGGAAATATATTATGCATACAGTTCCTAATTTCAAAGTATGCTACAAAGCTACAGTAATTAAAACAACATGGCATAAAGAGAGACATGTAGACAAATAGAACAGAATAGAGAGCCCACAAATAAAATAAGCAACTGATTTTTGACAAGGATGCCAAGAATACCCAATGGGGAAAAGGTGATTTTTTTTCAACAAATGGTGTTGGGAAAACTCTATGTCTATATGTAAAAGGATGAAATTTGGACCCCTATGTTATATCACACATAAAAATCAACTTGAAATGGATTAAAGACTTAAGCATAAGACCTGACACTGTGACACTTCTAGAAGAAAACATAAGGAGCAAGCTTCATGACATTGATGTTGGCAATGATTTCATGGCCATGACACCAAAAGTACAGGCAACAAAAGCAAACATAAAAGCGGGACAACATCAAACTAAAAACCTTTTTCTCAGCAAAGGAACCGTTAACACTGTGAGAAGGCAACTTCTGGAATGGGAACAATATTTGCAAATCCCATAGACCTGATAAAGGACTAATCTCTAAAACACACAAGGAACTCTTATGACTCAACTGAAAAAAAACGAAAAAACACAGGGAAAGAACTTGAGTCACCATTTCTCCAAAGAAGGCATACAAATGTCCAACAATATGAAAAGGTACTCAATATCACTAATCAACAGAGAAATTGAAACCAGAACCACAATGAGATATTCCCTCACATCATATAGGAGGGCTATTATCAAAGTAACAAAAGATAACAAGTTCTATGATGATGTGAAGAAATTAGAATCCTGTACACCATTGGTGGGAATATATAATAAAATGGTTCAGCCACTATGGAAAACAGTATGGGAGATTCTTTAAAAAATTAGAAATAGAGATAAATGGTGTGATCCAGCAATCCAACTTCTGGGTATACAAGGGCTGTCCAGAAAACCCCCAGCCATCAATGCCTCTATTGTTCATATTACATGGCTGGATACTTTCCAGACAACCCTAGTATATCCAAAGAACTGAAATCAGGGTCTGGAAGAGATAAACCACAGTCCCATGTTTATTGCTGCAATATTCACAATAGCCAAGGTTTAGAAACAACCCAAATGTCCATTAATAGGCAAACGGGTAAAGAGAATGTGGTATACACATACAATAGATTATTATCAGTTAAAAAGGAGATTCTGTCATTTGTGACAACACAAATAGACCTGGAAATCATTATGCTAAGTGAAATAAATCAGTCACAGAAGGACAAGTATGCCGTGGTTCCACTTCTATGAGGTACGTAAAATACATTGTCCAACTTATAGAAGCAGAGAACAGATGGTGGTTGCCAGGGAACGGAAGAAGGGTGAAATGGGGAGTTGTTCAGCTGGTCTGAAATTACAGTCACACAGATGAGATCTGTATAACAGTGCCTATGATAGGTGTTGTGCACTTAAGAACTAAAGAGAGTAGTTCTCATGCTCAGTGTTTTTAACTCACAGACATGCACACATACACACAAGCAAGGGGACTCAAGAAATCTTTTGGAGGTGATGAATATGTTTATTATTCATGAAATGTTTATTATTCATATGCTTATTATTGCTTATGGTAAAATTATCACAGGTATCTGCATCTATCCAAACTCATCAAAATGTATATATTAAATATGTGAAACTTTTTGTATATTAAGTATACCTCACTAAAGCTGCAAAAAAGAAAGTGATAAACATGAGTGAATAGAAGGAGGTTCAAGTGCTCATTGTGAAAAGAGATATAGGCAAGAAGTGTGGAAGCTGAGGGTAGGTGGGAGGGAACTCTGTGCCCAAGACATAACTGAGATCTATGTACAAGGAGATCCAAATAACTAGAAATGCCTACTAACATTAGAGAAGTCAAAAACGAAGCTTTATTTTGACATTTTAATATTCCATTTATCATTTGAGTGGGGTTTGGGGAGGGGAAGAAATTTAAACACATGTGTATATAAATCACCACATTACCAGGAAAATACGGCTTGACTTGTATTTATTAATCCTTTTGATAGAGTCTCTCAAAATGATTTTCCTTACGTAAGTGTGATAAGGAGTAATTTATGCTTATCTCCCTGGGCATCATGCTAAAGTCAGTCTCATTACTTGGTATTCAGATTTTCTGTATCCTTAGTCTATGAGGAAAGCTAGTTAAATTAGGGAGTTAGGATCACTAATAGTTTAATCTTCATGGATCTTGTTAAAATAGAACTATTTTCTAAGTGTTATTTATGTTCTTAATTTTAAAAATGCAATGTATTTGATGCTGGAGTAGGGATGCCTCAACTCAACAAAGATGCCCCAAAGTCAGGAAGGGGTATTGCCTTTTCATTATGGCATGGAAGGAGCAAATTAGTCTTTCCATAGTAATGGAAGTTAGAGGTTAAATGGGGGCTTTCTTCAAAATCTATGATTATTTCATAAACTCTTAGAAGTAGAATGAACATGTAGGTGACAACCTTATCTAATGCCCCTAAATCAACAATGCTCGTGATGATGATAACAGCTAAAGTTTACTGCCATCCATACATTAGTTTACCTAATTTTCACAATAATCCCATGAGCAGTACTCCCATGTTACAGAGGAAAAAAAACAAACCAAAGCTTAGAGAGATTGAGTAACTCGTCCAAGGTCATACAGCAAGTCAATGTCAGAGAGAATATATGAACCTAGCTTTATTGAACTTCTTACTCTGAAGCCTGCATTCTTCACTGTTATCCTCTGCTGCTATACTTATACACTCAGGAGACTGAGGCAGAGAAAAGCTAAGCCAATTATGTTACTAAAAGTACAGGACTAGTTATTTACAGAGCTGGGTAGATGCTGGAGAGTCCCTAGAGGATTCCTGAGCTTGGGGTCAGCTGGTGGTGAAAGCTGGTCTTGCCCCACATTGGGTGACCTCACGCCCCAGTGGGGGCTGCTTCTCTTTGAGATGGGGGCTCATGTTGCTAGCTCATGCTCCAAGTATCATTCATGTTATGACAGAGATGGAATGTTAATGCTCTTGGGATTTTTTTATTTTTTATTTTTACTTATTGTTTGAGAGGAGAGAGACAGAGAGAGGGTGGGGAGGCCAGAGCAGACTCCATAGTTGTACATCATTAGTTGTGACATGAGTTCATTCCACACAGGTGGATGTGGGGTGGTGCAGGGCAGAACTGAACTGGGGGAACTCCCACGTGGGAAGTGAGACCCTTCACCACCATCCTGGTGGTTACCAGTGGCAGCACAGTTCAGCATATGGATTTGCGTGGGTCGGGGTCGGGATTCAATCCCTGGACCTCGTGACTGCAAGGCAAGAGCTCAACTGGTGAGCTATCCCAGCATCCCCTCGGTGTCAAATATTTTTAAATGTCTCTCAGACTTCCTTTCTTTTGAAAGTCCTGATGGGCTCCTTGAGATGGGTGCTAAAGCTCAAACCTAGTGGGTGAAAGCAGATATGTCATAAACGTATAGGAGCCCAGGCAGCTCTGTTTGGAAATGTTTGGATTCTGAGACCATGGTTTGCAGTATCTCCCAGAAACAGCTTTTAGAGTTCAGCTCCCTAGAGAAGCCATTTCCCCCAACACTCCTGTACTGGGAATGTGAAAAACACAACAAAAAAACAACTGCAAATGGACTAAAATTTAAATGAAGCTTAGTACTTGTAACACACTTTGGTTAGCTCTTCAAAATAATGATGCATAATTTGGTAGCATAAAACATATGTTCCTCTTTTATGCATTTGTCCTATTTACTTCCCCTGTGTTTTTATTTGAAAAGGTTCTTCACATATATTCTGTGCCCCAGGTTGTGTTTCCCAATCAGAATATTCTGCAGATCTTTTCATGTTGTGTTCACTTGTGGTGTGGCAACACATTAGTGGTAGCAGCAACACATTAGTGGTAGCAGCAGTTGTTAACCACTATTTTACAAGGAAAGGGGGAGAAACGCGTTTCATCAGTTTGTCACCACAAATTGAAACATACATGCAAAGCCATGAGTTTTAATAAATGTGACATAAGTTAACAGAGCGTGGAAGACAGAAAAATGGAAAATGGTGTCCCTAAATCAATTTAATGTGGTAACAACCCCAAACAAACAACAGATTGGGCTTCTTCAGCAGAACGCATTAGAAAAACAAAGGTCATAGGAAATTGTTCACAGTACATTCTTCATCACATTGCAGAGGAGATTATCTGACAGAAGGAAGTACTAAGTCAGTTATGAGAAATTTGTCCTCTTGGTGACTAATGCTGGGAATATTATTTACATTAACAGGCAAAATAGGCTGGCAGTCCATGAGCAATTATCTAAATTTAATGGATGTAGTTCTGCCCATAAATCTGGGTAATGATGGCATATCTCTTATGGGACTGCATTAACTTATGGGTTACCATAATTGTATTGAATCAAGGGAATGTCCACTTGAAGATTAAGGCATCAGAATGATAAGCTGATAGACGGGCAGAAAGGCCCTGATCTTCAACAGCTAAAGAAACTTTTCAATTAACGGTAAAAGAATGTGATTTGAACACTGACTCCTTTTATAGTCATTATGTTCTCCAGAACCATTTTACTCCTAGAAGGTTAAGGGATGTGAAATTAGTCTGTTTTTCATATGATGAAAACAATGTAGGTAGTTAAACTTTCAAATGCTTTGAACCCAGAAGTAGAGATTCTGATTTCTATAATGATTTAATTCCCTTTTATCCTTCTTTTCATCTGAAGCCTCTTCTGATATTTACATAGTGACTTAATCTTGTCCTGATGTGAATGAGTTGATATTTCCAAAGTATAAACTTACCCACTTGAATCAGATGAGAAATACAAATCTAGGAATCAGGTACTTTTTGCGTGTCTTTTTTTTTAAAGATATATATTTTTGTTTTCGACAGAGACAGAGACAGAGACAGAGAGAGACAGAGAGAAGGGGAGAGCCCAGAGCAGTCTCCATAGTTGTAAATCATTAGTTCAGCATATGGGTCCACATGGGCTGTGGCTGAGATTTGATCCTTGGACCCTGGGGCTGCAAAGCAAGCTCTTAACCTGCTGAGCCATCCCAGCTTTCCTGTGTTTGTTTTCTTCAAACTGTTAAATGAACGTATTTATTAAATTTGAAATATCGAAATAAACTTCTAGTTTATTCATAATCTTTGTTATATCAGATGGGCTATTTCAATTCTCTTTCTCTCCCCAAATTAGAAAAATTTACTATTGCCATAGACTTACAAAAATGTTTAAAGCTTTTATGAGTTCATATGAATGTTTTAATTTTTTAATTTTTTATTGTTTTTGACAGAGAGAGAGAAAGAGAGAGTGATATGGAGAGAGAGAGAGAACTGAACTGGGGGAACTCCCCAGTTCAATACATGGGTCCGCAAGGGCCGGGGCCGGGACTTGATCCTCGGTCCCTGGCGCTGCAAAGTGAGTGCTTAACCCACTGAGCCATCCCGACTTTCCCCATGGAAATGTTTTACCAGGGCACTTGAATAAGGAATACCTATAGAGGAACAAGCAATTAATTCTCAATACAAATGCTACTCTTCCCAAGCTAATATTTAACTAACTATAATAGCAATAAGCCTAGAGCTAAAAAATCATGTCTGAACTAGATATTTATTAGAAAAAAGAAACGTCGTTTCTTTTTTTCAGATTGGTTTCCTAGTTTAATACTTATAAATGTGCCTGGTTTCTATTTTTGTAATTAAAAACACCTTAGTTTTATAACACTTTCGGTAAATTGCAATTCTCTCTCTCTCTCTATATCACTCCCTTTGCCATTTATCCTTCCAATCCATTTCCACTGAGGGCAACACATAAGGTCCTGCCCCTGATTTCAACCATATGTCTCGCTTTGGCCAATAAAGTGAGGTAGAGGTGAGACCTAGACTTATATATTTCTGATGGTAAGCTCCTCCTCCATCGTCATATGCCCGTGCCTGAAATAGCCTGCTGGAGGATGAAAGACACATGGCACAGAGCGGAG
Organism: Craseonycteris thonglongyai; assembly: GCA_004027555.1. Classification (NCBI taxonomy): domain Eukaryota; kingdom Metazoa; phylum Chordata; class Mammalia; order Chiroptera; family Craseonycteridae; genus Craseonycteris; species Craseonycteris thonglongyai. The sequence goes on from PVKE010028705.1 coordinate 11,985, forward strand.
TAATCCCACTTGTCCCAGCCAAGGCCAGCTGGTATCCCCAACAGCCAGAGACGGCAGACATGTGAGCGAGCTTGGCCGAGACCAGCGGAGCCATGTAGCCAACCCCAGCCGACCCAGGGATAGTGGGTGCTTCTTGCTGAATGCTACTGAGGTTTTAGCAGCATGGCAGTAGGGAGCTGATGTACTACATCTGCTAGTCTACCTTCCGAGGTCAACAATATGGTGACTTGTATTTTTCCAGCAGTAGACGCGAGTTGCTCTAAGCTGGTTGCTGTCTTTCTAAAAGTTTCCCTAGTGGTAAAACTCAAGAGGGGGTGATGAGCCATGGAGGTCATAGAAAGGGGTAAGATGTGTAAGGCTCAGTGGATCCTGACCCAGACAGAGACGTAGTCTGTGACCTTGATTTCTTTTCATCTGCAATGACCAACTTTACTTCTCTTTTCCTCCTTGCCTTTATTGCTTAGTAAATGTTAATTAGTTGTACATTTAATGTGTCAGGTATCACGGGGCCACACAGACCAGACTAAGGGAGGATTTGCAAAGTGTACTTTGAACCGATTAAGAAATAATTCAGGTAGAGCATCAGTTTTTGTTTTTTTTTTTGGGGGGGGCAGGATTTGCTTCATAGTTAGGCATGTGATTCTTACAGTAGGGGAAAGAAAAAGGGAACGAGCTAAGCCTGCTACACAGGGCAAATGAGATAGGATTCTACAGATCCTCCATCAAAGGGGAGAAAACGGGGCCCCGCCCCGCTCTGGCCAGTTCTAAATAAAGCCACTTCTCTGCACTGGCGATGAGTCATCGCATTCATGATAAGGCTCTTGAGAATTGCTGTTGTTTACAGAAAGCTCAACAGCAGCAGGGCTGAAGAATACTCCACAATTACAGCACAAGCACGTTTACAAGGATGCGTGATGCGAAGCAGCTCAGACCCGCTTTGTTAGCTCTGCAGGTCTCCCTGACATGCCCCGTGTACTCATGGTAGGTGGCGGGGGAGGAGATGCCACCACTGGCAAGAGAACATCGAGGGTACAAGTTTGACCACAATCCAGATGCCTACAAAGACACTCTTGAAGCTTCTAATTTTTAGGGTCGTTTTGGATTTATGATATAATATAAATGCCGGGGCTATGGAAGCCATGAGGAAGTAAAAGGTACTCTTGCTACTTGGAGGCTCAGTGTTTCTATTAGCATTGAAGACAAGATAGAAGTCGAGGGGACAGCAGGGTGGCATACTGATTGGAGAGTTGTTGTCAGCTTAGCCTGGTGAATTGATGGGGGAAACTCTGCTAGGTCAAGGTGAGTGAGTGTCCTCAGGCTGGGCTGGGCGGTTTTGATTGGACTCCCTGGATAACGTGAATTATTTGATTTATTAACAAACTTCTCTGGCGTTTTGATATGCGCTTTACTAGGCTTGGCTGAAGGTGCCCTTGATGGATTGGTGGGGGAGATTAAACACAGCAATGGGACCAAGTTAGAAAAAAAATGACGTCAGCTGTAGTCTTTGTACAAACTAACTGTCTCATGATGTAGCAGATAATGAAGCACCGTTAGGAGTTCAGTCATTGATGACAGTGCCTTAGGGGTGAGTGTGGGACCTTCTCACTGAGATGGAGATGACTTGGCTGAAAGTATGTGAGGAGGGCTGCAGATGGGGCCAAGACATGGACATGGGGTGGGGGGTGGAAAGCGACTTGTAGCCAACCCCTCATCCTAACACTCTTAACAGATCTTCAGTGTTTTCTTCATATCTTTAAATAAGAACTTTTCACAGTTACTATTATAGTTAGCAGGCCGTATCATTTAAGACCGAACTACCTCTGGTCTGCCACTTACAAAGGTGTGTGACTTGGGCCATATTATTAACCTCTGAGTCGCAGTTTCCTCATCTATAAAATGGGGTAATCAGTACTGCTTTATTTGTGGGTCGCTCTGAGGATAAAACGAGCCCTGTGTAAATACCCCGTGTAGGAGTGCTTGGAAATGGTAACTGGCATTCCATGTCAAGGGCAGGGACCGTATATTCCTAGAACCCAGCATTGGGCTTGAAGGCACTCAGTTAATGTTGTGAGATGAATGTGCGAAGGATGGCTGACCCCAAAGGACCAAACACACAGAACATTTTTATGGGGGATCAGACGAGCTCAGTGGAGGAATAATAAAATCAAAGCTAAAATTGACTATTGACATGGCTCTCACTTTTATTCTGTGATCGTTTGACAGATGAGACAATAGGTCTGCCTCCGTTCATGTTAGTCTGAGCATTTGGACATGGCAGACAGGAGGACAAGGTGAACATGATGTATTGGATGGAGAAGAACTGGGCTCGAATGTGATGATGGAAGGAGTCAGGGAAGTGAAAGAAGATGCTGTGGGTGCCAAGACCAGTGGCAGTGAGACCTCATATCCCAGGACTGTCTGGAAAGGATCCAGTCAAGTAATATGAAACATAGAGGCCTTGATGGCTGGAGTGTTTGCCAGGCAGCCCTTGTAGAAGGGACTGTGAAGGGACATGCCCAAGAATCACACAGAGGAAGGTCCAGGAGTTCACAGTTCAGGAGAGAAAAGATGAGAACACTGAATGCAGATTTATGACAGGGGAGTTGGTGACAGTTACGGTCCATTAGCTGATGGCTTTGGAGGTCGTCTGGGTTCAGTTCTGTTTGCTATTTGTATGGAAAACCCGAAGTATTATGTTCTGACTTTACAGGGTGGAGACTGACTGATTTTATAGGTAGATGTGTAGTTCTTTGAATTTGGATGAAAAAGAACCACTCCTGCTTGCTTAGACATGAACATTCTTCTTTAAAAAAGAAAACCTCTCTCAAAATAGTTGGTCTTGGCAATGGGAAAAAAACAAAACAGAAACAAGTGGGTATGTAAAACATCTCAAGGTACATTATGTTGGGGTTATTATAACTTAGAGTTTTGATATCAAATGATGTTCTTGTAAGTGGCTTGTACTTTGTCAGGAACTGCAATGTGGAAGATAATGCTGAGTCCATTAATAAGCACTGATACTGTCCGTAGTGTGTATTCTCAATGAGTGTAAGAGATCAACAGACGTTTATTGTGCAATGGGCTTGAACTGGGAATAAAAAGAGGATGCAAACTCCCCTCTTGATCCCGCTCTCTGACTGAAGAGACCGATGAGTTGAAAAGCCCCAGTGATGTGTGCAATACTTTTAATATTTTGCTATCAGTCAGTTGTGCATAACTGTGGAAGCCAACTGCAGGGACTTGAGCTGTTAGAACTCCAACTGTTGGACCCTTAGGGATTCTTGTGCTTCTCAGACCCCTCCCTTCATGACCCTCTCTCCAGCTGTGGCCTGCCATCATCCCATGACAATTATGTGCTATGTAGGAAGAACAAAGAGAAAGTCATTATCAACTCTTGGGACTGAGAGCTTCATAGACGAGGTAAATCCTATTTATACTTCTTTTGTGTAAGATGTTTCATTAAAACTGAAAAGTCTTTTTCAGCAAATCTATATATTTCATATTCTCCATAGTGTATATATATTTGATATCTGTGTCAGTCAGGGTGTAGGCAGATATCAGATGGGGAGAAATAAACAAAGGGACTGTTTCCAAGATGTGGACGGTATAAAGGAAGCCAACAAGAGATGGTGCAAGACCATAGAATGGTACCACTCCTAGAACTGAAGGCACTTGGGGAGGGGCTATAGGAAACAGCAGTCTGCCAGGAGCCATGGCCTTTGGTGATGGAATATGGCTATTGTCCACCCACAGCAGAGCAGAGAGGGAGCTAAGGAAATAATGACTCCTATCTCACTCTCCTCAACCTTCTGATCTCCTGCAACTTGGCCTTCTTGGGAAGCCATAGTGAAGGCATCCTTTCATGTAGACCAGGGGTCTCCAAACTTTTTAGCTCGCGGGCCGCATTAACCATCAAACAGCAGTTTGGGGGCTGACTACACACTCGAGGTCCAAATAAAAAAGAATCAAAACATAGATGTTGTTTTTAATTATTTATTTAATTCAGATAAAAAGGTCTCCACGGGCTGGATGAGAGGGCCTCGTGGGCCGCATCCGGCCCGCTGGCCGTAGTTTGGAGACCCCTGATGTCAACCAACGTAGCCCATGAGGTCAGACCCCTGGGGCAGGGGGAAGAAGGTGGGTATCGTATCTGGGGAGGTAGTGGAGAGTACTTAGCATGATAAATGTTACATTTCTTGGTTTGTACCTTCATATGTGGCCATGTCTAATTAAAACATAGGATCATTTGCCCCCAAGACAATAATAATTCAACCTATTTCTGATGTATTACTTACCTAATTAATTTTCCTTGCCTGGATATCTCTCCTGGTTGTCTCTTCAGCCATGGTTTCTGTAAGTTCCATGTCTCTCCTGGTTATCTCTTTAGCCATGGTTTTTACAAGTTCTGTGTCTCTGTGGCCCACATTATCTCCTTCATGCATCTGGCCCAGAGCGCTTTTTGTTCTATGCTGTTATAGCATATTTATCATAATACTCTATTCTCCATAGTACTAATATATATACAAGGCATTTTCTTAACCTTTTCCCCCCTTAAGGCTCAAATCAGTACACACTATTAATTAAGCCTCAAAATACCCCAGTGAGGTAGATATAACGCATATAGAATGGGTGTGTCATTTGGGTAAGAAGTTGGGTGATACTCTGCCTTTTTTGTTTTATAAAAGAAAAATGATAGAAATCAGTTCTTTTTTTCCTTTTCAGTAATATGTAGAAATTCATAAGCCAGCACCACAAAAATACCCCTCTCCTTTGGAAAGTTTGAGGAGGAATGAAGATGAGATAAAGGTGGATATTCTAGAATTTAAATGCTGATTGTGGTGACAGAGATACCCCCAGGGGATACCCTCAGGGGGCTCCCACCATTTTAGCTTTCCTCGTGGGTTTTATGCTATCAGGGGCTTGTGGTCTCACTTGCCAGTGTTCTTCTTTCTTTTCCAAATTTACATCTCCTTTTGATCCCCTTCCCCCTGGTTTATTAATTTTATATTCTGAGAGTCAACTCTTATGGTGTAACTTTGCCCCATGTTAACAATGTTACGTCATCAGTGTTCGGGTGGGGAAGTTTTGTGGGTGACAGAGTCAACACCAGCTTCCTAGTGTCCTTAAATTATACCAAGTAGAGAGTTGCCATTTTCTTCTCATGCGAGTCGTTGGGATAGAAGCTGTCAAGAGTCAAAAATGACTAATATTAAGGAAGGACTCCCCCAAAACTGGAATGATCTTCTGGAGGGCAGGCCCCTTGTAGGACAGGCTTCCCCTGCTATGTGAGGGTTCTAGGAACCCATCTACATCCGTGTACCAGCTGGAGTTGTGAGAGGCTGCGTTCAGCTTCAGTGCATTTTTTTGGAGACTCCTTCAATGCATTTGCCTATTTCATGACAGATGATTGAAATGAACAATGTGTGGCATGACAATGCGTGTGTCCACACCACACTGAGTATTCAGCACTTGTTGACCAAAAATGGAACGATGCCCATGCCCCACCCTCCCTATTCACCTGATCTCATTTGAAGGACTTTGTTTTTGTTCCCCCTAGATAGAAAAGATCCTCAAGGGGAAACATTTTGCCAATATGGAAGGGGTAAAACAAAAAATGGCAGAAGCCCTAAAAGGCATGAAAATCAACAAGTTCAAAAACTGTTGAGCAGTGGAAATATCTCAAAAGGTGTATTGATTGCATCAAACAGAGGGTACTTTGAAAGTGACTGAAGTTTGAGCATGTAATGATAAATACACAATGATTTATAAATAAATTATGGGTGCTTTGGGTCCCCTCTATTATATTATAATTAATACAAAGCCTCCTGAGTGTTCACAGCTGACTGTCCTAAGGGAAAGGAGCTCATTTGAAATATAAGCCTTTAAATTTGGGCTTCTGAAGTATAAACGAAGTCTGATAATCAAGTTCACGAACTTGCCACTGTGCACTTACTTTGGCAGCGCTGTACAAACTACTTGGTAAAGCTTCTTAACCCTAGTATATCACTGCCTCACAACTGTGTTCATGTCCATGTGTGGCAGTGTCTTGCTGAGTGTTATTTGTTGTTGTGTGTTTTTGTGTGCCATTGCGATGATATGGGAAATTGAATTAGAGCAATGAACAAACATTACATTTCTTGTTAAACTTGGCAAGAGTGGAAGTGAAATCAGGAACATGTTAGTCCAAGTTGATGGGGATCATGCCGTGAAGAAAGCGTACAAATGGATTAAACGTTTTTCTGAGGGGAGAGAAAGCATCACGGATGAAGAGAGGTCAGTGCGGCCAGTAATGAGCAGAACTGATGAAAACATTGCAAAACGTGGTCTAATTGTGTGTCAAAGTCATCGGCTGATTGTGAGAAGCATAGCAGACCAAGTCAACATTGATAGAGAAATAATTAGGAAAATCTGAATCGAAAATCTTGGCATGAGAAAGGTATATGCAAAAATGGTCTTGAAGGAGTTCACTGATGAACAAAAGCAAAGGAGAGTCTAAGTTTACCAAGACCTTTTGGAGAAGCAAGACGATGTTTTGGGGCCTGTTATCATTGGTGATGAAACATGTGTGTACCAATACGACCCTGAAACAAGGCGTCCAAGTGCACAATGGACGTCAGCCAATTCTCCATGACCAGAAAAGTTTTGTTAGTCCATATCAACAGTCAAAATGATGTTGCTAACCTTTTCTGATATCAGAAGGATTGTTTATTATGAATTTGTACCAACTGGACAAACAGTTAACCAAGTTATCTTTTTGGGAGTGCTAAAAAGGCTATGTGAAAAAGTGAGATGAAAACGGCCTGAACTTTTTGCCAAGAACTCATGACTCTTGCATCATGACAATGCACCAGCCTACATGGCACTGTCTGTGAGGGAGTTTTTAGGTAGTAAACAAGTAACTGTGTTGGCACACCCTCCCTACTCACCTGATCTAACCACCAATGACTTTTTTCTTGACCCAAAGGTAAAGGAAATATTGAAAGAATGACATTTTTGATGACATTCAGGACATCGAGGGAAATACAATACCTTTGATGGCCATTCCAGGAAAAGAGTTCCAAAATTGCTTTGAAGGGTGGATTAGGTGCTGGCATTGGTGCATAGCTTCCCAAGGGGGCGTACTTTGAAGCTAACCTTAGTGGTCTTTAGCACTTTTTCTAGGATGAGTTCGCCAAGTTAATTGTCAGACCTCATAGTTTGACACACTGGGAAATTTCCAGCTCAGAGCTCTGAGTACCAGCAAGACACTTGGTGTCAGCAAACATCAGAGAAAACTTTTAAACGACCTTTTCTACATTGTTAGGAAATATATTTCTTATATTTGTTCAATCTTGACCTCAAATTCAACTTTCAGTGGGAAGTGTGGGTACAAATTGCTACTCACCTTAATGCTTTTCATCTTGCTTCTGATAGTGCTACTCTTAGAGGAGACTTAAAAAAAAAAAAAAAGTTGAGAAGTTAAAAGCCTTCCATAAACACAAAGAAATATTAAGAAATTTTACAGAAAAAGGATCTAAGCAGAATAAGTTTAATAGTAGTGTTAGAAAAACAGAATTCAGAGACTGGGAGGACAAATTAGCCTTCAAAGGGATGCCTTTTACTCACATCCCTGAGGGTGAGAATCAGGGGCAAGCAGGGGCACTCCCTCATTTTCATCTCCTTCAAGTTTTTGAACAAAAGTCATCTTCCCCATGAACACCCCATTTAAAACTACAACCCCCGGGTACTCCTGATCCCCCCTAACATTTTGCATTTATTATTCTTTCCATAGCCCTCATCTTCTAACGTACTACATAATTTACCTGTCCACTGCATGTTACTTATCTGTGTTTTTCCATTACAATATAAGCTCTCAGGGACATGAAAAGTATCCCAGAGGCATTCTTAGTGCCTAGACCAATGTTGGCACAAGGCTGGATGCTTACTAGCTATTTGTTCAACATATAAAGGAATGAATGCATGAGAAATGAATGCATATCCTTGGTTGCCATTTTCTCTGTTTTCTATCTCTTCCTAGGAGTTATTATATATATATATACACACACACATATTATATATATATAATATGTATATATATATACATATATAAATATGTATGTATGTATGTGTGTGTGTGTGTGTGTATATATATATATATTTTTTTTTTAATTTAATTTTATTTATTTTATTTTTTTTTATTTTTAAGCTATCTTAGAACTTACCATGTTAGGCCAGTTCACTATTTTGATGCAGTGTTGTGTTAGAACTGAGACTCAGACAAAGGTTAGAAAGTCATAAAGAATCTAAAACAAAACCAAAACAAAGCCCAGAATGCCAGTGGTGCACAAGCTCATTTGTATTCAGAGTGCATCATGTTTTGACCCTTTCTCCTCCCTGGGATGAAATTATCTTCAAAATTATTTCATATGAAATGAAATGCATGATAATAATGGCCATAAAGGAAATGCAGATGGTAGAAATATTTTTTGTTGGACTTCATAGATGTAATTATGCCCATAATAACTGAAAAGTAAAATGTTATTGACAAAAAGGGAGAAAAGTAACAGATTAGTATTAATATAAATTTTTGAAAAAAGGGTAAAAGCTTTACTTATTCATTGGTCCATGACAATAATGAATAATCTTAGAACTTAATATCAATCAGGTGATAAATAAGGATAATTGAAAAGAATAAGTTTCAATTTTTTTTAAAGATGTATTTTTATTGTTTTTGACACAGAGAGAGAGATACAGAGACAGAGACAGAGAGAAGGGGGAGG
>PVKE010028706.1:0-20741 GCA_004027555.1 Craseonycteris thonglongyai
TGGGGTCCCTGTTTTGCCTGTTTAATATCAGGGGCAGATTGAGTGCTAAAGTAGGTAGCCAGTACCGTGGCCCCTGCAGGGGCAACCGGGTGCAGGCCGGTATAGAGGGTTAGAGCCTCAGTGAGGCTGGTAAGAAAGACTGCCGGATTTTGTCCGGGCCTTGAGTCATTTATTGGTTATTTCAGGCAGCGGTGATGGCAGCGGCAGGCAGGCAGGGAGGTCCGGCCTCCACGGAGTCGCCATCTTTACACGAAGGGAGGGGGGCTTCCCTAAGGCGGGAACCACCATCGTTAACAAAGGGGAGTTAGAGAAACTAACTCAAGGGAGGGGAAGGAGTAGTAGGTCCAGAGGGGACCGGTGGAGCAGGCTGGGTTGGCCCAAAGTATGGACAAGGAATGGGAGAGTCAGGTCTGAGAGGAGGGGAAGTGAGAGTTACTGGGGGTTCAGAGAGCGGTGAGGGGTGAGGGGTCGGAGTCCAGAGAGGAGTTGGTTGAGAGAGGCAGAAGGAAGGACGGGGAGAAGGACGGGAGCGCAAATCCCAGTGTCGTTAAAAGTGCCTGAATATAAGAAACCGCCGAACATATGCTCGTCCTGTACCTTTAATTATTCGAGATCGGTGGGGCTGTTGAAAGCAAAAGTCCCCTCGGGGGGCCAAATGGACTGATTAGCTAGAGGATATTAAGGCCAAGCCTGAGTAGAGAGAAACAGGAGCCTGTTTACGGCTGAGTTCCTCGGAGAGTCCGAGATTGGCAGGATTAGTGAGGAGACACCCCAGGGGTGTCTTCGGGTCGGATTTGGACTCGGTGTTCCCCATGGCCAACCAGTCTCAGAGTGGTGAGAGAGAGAGACAGGTGTCCCTAATCCCTGGTCTCTGGCCATGGACGGAAACGGAGAGGTGCTTCAGACTTGTGAGTTCACCTCGCCGAGAGGACAAATGGATGATCTGGACGTCTCCAGAGTATCCAGCGTCCGGAGGGAAAACAGGGTCCCTGACGCAGCTGCGGTTAAATGGACAAGGACCCTAGTGGGCTGAGACTGGTACGCCAGGGGAAGGTGGGACTTACCCACAACAGACGGATCGAGTGCCCTGATCGGCGGTCCCTGGTCGTTCCCAGAAGGGAGAGGAGCAGCTCACGAGGTCACCCGCAGAGTCTATCTCCTCCCGGGTTTCGGCACCAAATGTAAGGAATCAAATTAAGGAAGCGACACGGGAAATCGAGTGGCTAATCAAATGCGAGCCTTTATTGGGGGGGGGGGGTAGGCTCCCGGGCTACATTGTTCGGTCCGAGGAAAAAGGTCTGGGCCGAAGAATGCGCGCGGGGAAGGGAGTGAGGGGGTTAAATAGGGCTCTGGGGTCGGGGAGAGGCGGATCAGGTTGCCAACAGAAATCCCGCCTTCGAAAGTTCCCAGGCAGGTTACAGCCACATCCTATTTGCCCGGGCCCCCAAGGCCCACCGACCTTACACTTTGAATATCTGCATTTTCTTGTCAAACAAGAAATAATCTGGGAGTCTCAAAATAAAAAAACAACAACACAAACTCTAAAGGCAATCCATGCTAATAAAAAAGTGTTTTCAATACATTCTTTTTAACATCCAATTTGTAGAGTTGATTTTTAAGAGAGAAGATGGGAATTCCTTTTGTCCCCTTGCCACCCCAGTGTTATTTTAATTAGCTTTTCCATAGAGTTTCCAAGATACAGGCTGATAAGACATGACATATTAAACAGGGCAGAAAACACTGGTACTGTCCAGTTTCAAACAGTACGTATGATCAGCCTAATTTCATGGGCTAGTTTTAAGGTGTCAGTAGGCTGATAATATGTGTAATTTGAAACAGGACAGTAGTGTTGTTTCTGTTCCATTTAAAATGGTACATCTGGTCAGCCTAATGAGATGTTAGAAGCATGAAAGTAATTTAACTTTATAAGGTTGTGGTGTTTATATAATGCAATTTGCCAATTCTAAAATCATTTTCTTAGTGGATAGTTTCAATCAAGTGCAATTCACACACAGACTCCTCTCCAATACCTTTTGCTTTTCGTATAAAACACCTCTGAAGACCATGTTGCCCTCTTTGCTCTAGCACAGTGGTTCCCAAACCTTTTCCATTTTTAAAAACTCATTTTTATAAATTATACCCTTTGTTTTTTAAAATAGCTGGTTTTAAATTTGGTGCCCATCTTAATGTAAAATAATGGATATGAGGTAATAAGTTAGGAAAGAGAAATTATTGCACTAAAAGTACAAACCACAGATTTAATTTTTTATAAGATTTATATCACAGTTAATTATTGATAATGATGATAATGTACTTAACCATTAATTAATTAACTTTTAATTTACTATTAATAATATTTATTAGTGTTAGCTCAAAAGTCTTTAAAACACAGTCTTAAATCTGAACTTGCATTAAGCTTGTTGAGGTACCTACTTTACTTTTTTTTTTTTAATATATTTTTATTTTTGACAGAGAGAGAGAGAGAGAGAGATACAGAGACAGAGAGAGAACTGAACTAGGGGAGCTCCCAGCTCAGCATATGGTTCCGCACGGGCCAGGGCCGGGATTGGATCCCTGGTCCCCGGCTCTGCAAAGTGAGCGCTTAACCCACTGAGCCATCCCAGCTTCCCCAGGTACCTACTTTTCATAAAGGTATAAGGAAGAAAATAAATCTTTACCCTAGTTCAGTATTAGTAAATATCAAGAGTTATTTGAGGGCCTTCTCATTGAACTGCTCGTATTTCTCACTTTATCTACCCAGAAGGTAATAATAAGTTCTTTTTCTTTTCCTAAAGATTTATTTTTATTGTTTTTGACAGAGAGAAAGTCAGAGATACAGAGACAGAGATAGAGAAAAGGGGGAGGGCCCAGAACAGTCTCCATAGTTGCACATCATTGGTTTTTCCACATAGTTTCATTGCACAGGTGGGCGGGGCTGCACAGGGCAGGAACTGGACCCGGGTCTCGCCCAGGTGAGAACCGAACTGGGGGCACTCCCCAGTTCAGCACATGGGTCCGCACGGGCCAGGGCCGGGATTCGGTCCTCGGTCCTCGGTCCCCGGGGCTGCAATGTGAGAGCTTAACCCACTGAGCCATCCTGGCTTCCCCGAGAAGCTTTCTTTTACAATAAGAATTTAAAGAAAAATTGGCTGAAAGTTCAATGACCTATTCTGTTTCATTGACTTATAGTTTAGCTTCTTCGATAAATTCTTCATTGGAGGGATTTTATCCAGTTGTTTTCCATGTTGAGGGAAGTACGGTACTTATAAAAGGACACTGTAAGACCTTCCAAGTCACTTACAATGTTCTCTTTCATGTTTTAGGATAGATGCAACTCAGTCACACATAAGAAGTTGTAGTTTCAAAACTTCAGGCTGACCTCTTTCAACACACACTTTCCAAAAGTTCAGGTTTAAATCTTTGACTCAGTTTTGTTGGATACTTTTAGTCTAGTGATTAAGTTGTCTTAAAGTCTGAAATTGAATTTGTTCTTTTCTAGAAAAATATCATAAATATGTAAGAATTTGGAGCCAGTAACTGTCCTGAAACTTTGGAGCAAGAGGAAAATGATAGGTTTCAAAAAAATACCTCGACTTCATGTCCAAATCCATACATCTAGGTAAGTAGTTGGCCATGAGATAGCTACCTTACCTCTGTATGCAAAAGTAATGTTCTCTGAATGCTGTTCATTTCTTCACACAGTGCTTTAAACAGTCTGGAGTTTCTTGGTTGTAATCAAATACAATTTATAACTTTTACAGCCTCATCAAGAACATCTTTCAGTGCACACACCACAAGAATTCAACCAAATAATGTTCCTTTCAATGAAACAACCATTGATTGCTTAAGAATATATTTGCCTGTGGTATGCTCTGTCAATGGGTTACACAGCAACAGGTTTTCCTCAATTACAAAGTAGATAAATCAGCAACAGCTACACTTTCATAGACCTGAATAGAAAATAATTTACTTTTTCTAATTTTATGTATTATTACAGCTTTAACATCATCAGATTTTTCCTGAATTTATTGAGATATTGAATTGTTTGAAAAAGAGATAGTGTTGATTTTGCAAATATGTTCTTTTCCAAACATACAAAAATGGTATCCCTAATACAAGGAGAGATTAAATCTTCAGCTATGATGTGGTTTTTACCACATTTAGCTATGTGATAAGCAAAGCAGTATGAAGCCTCAACTGCATTCTCATTGTATCTCTTTCCTGACATCATGTATGAAGTAGCAGTTGGACACTTTTCTAAGTGCCAAAAATAATGCATTGGTTTATTTTTATACATAGGATGTTTAGCTTCTAAATGTCACATGAGTAGAGAGGATTTTGTGCAACTGTGGATAATATTTCCTCACATACAACACACATAGGCTTAGGACAGTCATCACTCTCTATAAATGAAAACACATATTTAATATACTCCAGAGTATTTTTTCTTCTTCTGTGTAGTATCTGAGGCACACACCTATTTTCTGTCTCCAGGTGTGGGAGTACTTGTAGCTGTGGACACGTGTTGAGAAGTACCTGGTGATGGGTTATAATACATCAAGTTTTGGTATTTTAACTGTTTCTTTTTTCAATCACTGATTCATAAATGACAAGCTTAAAAATCTCTGACAGTAATGCTTGAAACTATGTTAAACATTAAATTAAAAAAACTACTTGAAAAGAATTCCAATTAAAGACAGTGCACTTAACTTTTACTCAGTTAAAAACTAAACTGGGGGGAAGCGGGGATGGCTCAGTGGGTTAGGCGCTCACTTTGCTGCGCTGGGGACCAAGGATCGAATCCCGGCCCTGGCCCTTGCGGACCCATGTGCTGAACTGGGAGCTCTCCCAGTTCAGTTCTCTCTCTGTCTCTGTCTCTGTATCTCTCTCTGTATCTCTCTCTCTCTCTGTCAAAAATAAAATAAAATAAATAAATAAATAAATAATAAAGTCTTAAAAAAAACCAAAACTAAACTGGTCAAATAGTCTGGCTATGAATGTATTTATATGTTTGGGAAAGTTCTAGAAACACTGCAAATGGATTGTTCTGAAACTGTGCATAATGACTGGTAGAAGAGCAGTTTGAGAGAAGGGGTCATATCTATGCCCCCACTGATTACCATTCACTAATGTGATTTAATTTTGAGATGTGTAAATTAATGGTGATTCTAATTTATTAACATTTATTGTTCCATAACTAAGGTTTGGATGCCTTTACTGTACTTGTTTTTTTCTTTGTCATTATTGATTATTTTTTACCTACCCCTGAATGGCCCAGCATGTACCCCATCTCTTGGGAAGTGATGTTCTAGCATATATGCCACCTTTCAGGAACTCAAAGTAAGTAACAATAATATAATCATTTTTTTATTCTAGAAGAAACAATAATGAAAATTAAGAAAGTCTGTTAACTAGGCACTCACTAAGCTGATGGCTATGGTGGGAGCATAAAAAATGATTGTAAGAAACAAAAGAATTCTTGGCTTTGTAGGAAAGAATTAGAATATTAGCTAATATAGAGTTTAAAGTAAATTTGTTACCAGAGAGTAAGAAAACAAAGGCCACCACATAGACATTAATTGCTAATGGAAGAAAGATCCCCTCCATCAGCCAGGTTAGGGTTTATATATATTTTTTCCCCTTGAAAATTTATTGGCATGGGGAAAAAGAAAATAAAAACAATGGCAAGCTTAGTTTTAACTTCAGTAAAATGCAAGAACAGGGGTAAGTTTGTCTTTAATTCTTTTAAAGCATAATCTGTCTTTTATCTTCTGTGGGCTTATTTAAAGGGATGGTTCTAATGAAATCTCTTATCTTTCCATAGTTTGCAAGTTCCATGAAGAAAGATTGGAATCCAAACTTTTCCTTTTTTTTCCCCTTCCCCCAAAATAGTCCTTATTGCCCCTTCAGGACAGTATTGGTCCCCTCAAAGATTTTATTCACTTAATCTTTTTTTTTTTTTTTTTTTGTTAAATTTATCAGGGTGACATTGATTTATAACTATTACATTATTTCCAGGTACTATATGCAATTCTACATTACATTGTCTATCCATTGCAGTATGTGCTCACCACCCAGAATCAGTTCTCTTTCCATTATTACATATTCAATTTCATGCTCCCTCCCTACCCATCTCCCTCCTTTCCCCCTGCTCTTCCACTGCCCTCCCCCCCTTATCCTCAGGTAACCACTAAACCATTGACTGTATCCATGATTTTTTGTTTCTTTGTTACTTTCAGTTTTATATCCCACCTATCTATGACTGAGGTAATGTGTTTCTTGATTCTTTCAGTCTAACTTATTTCACTTAATAAGACGTTTTCAAGGTCTGTCCATGTTCTCACAGATTGCTGTATTTCATCTTCTCTTATTGCTGAGTAGTGTTAAATTGTATAAATGTACCAAAACTTTATTCAAGTCATATATCAGAGGACACGTTGGTTGATTCCATGACTTGGTCACCGTGAACAGTGCTGTCACGAACATTTGGGTACATGTATCTTTGTGGATTAAGGTTTTCAGGTTTTTTGGATAGTTACCCAGGAGAGGGATTGCTGGGTCATATGGTAATTCCATTCCTAGTTTTTTTGAGGAATCTCCATACTGCCTTCCATAGTGGTTGTACCAGTTTACATTCCCACCAGCAGTGTGTGAGGATTCTTTTTTCTCCACAGCCTCTTCAGCACTTGTTATTCCTTGTCTTGTTGATTATAGCCATTCTGACAGGTACAAGATGGTATCTCTTTGTGGTTTTAATTTGTATTTCTGTAATTGGTAGTGAGGTTGAGCATTTTTTCATGTATCTGTTGGCTGTTTGTATGTTTTCAAGGGGAGAAGTGTCTGCTTAGGTCTTCTGCCCATTTTTTAATTGATTCGTTTGTTTTTTTTGTTGTTGTTGAGTTGTATGAGTTCTTTATATTTTTTTAGATATTAGCCCCTTACTAGAGGCATTGTTTGCAAATATTTTCTTCTATTTGATTGGTTTTTCTTTAACTCTATCGATGGTGTCCTTTGCTGTGCAGAAGCTTTTTACTTTGATATAGTCCCATTCATTTATTTTTGCTTTTACTTCCCTTGCCTTTGGGATCAAGTTCATAAAGTGCTCTCTGAGCCCAAAGTCTATAAATTAGTATCAAGGTGCTCTTCTGTGCACTTTATTGTTTTGGGTCTTATGTAGAGGTCTTTGATCCACTTGGAGCTTATTTTTGTATATGGTGAGAGTTTACAGTCCAGATTCATTCTTTTGCATGTGGTTTGCCAGTTTTCCCAGCCTCATTACTGAAGAGGATTTCTTTTCCCCATTGAATATTTTTTGCTCCTTTGTCAAAGACTATCTGTCCATGTATTTGTGGGTTTATTCCTGGGTTTTTTGTCCTGATCCATTGGTCTGTATGTTTGTTTCTCTGCTAATACCACGCTGTTTTGATTATTGACACTGAAGTCAGGGAGTGTGATGCCTCAGGCCTTATTCTTTTTTCATAAGATTGCTTTGGTAATTCAGTGTCTTTTGTGGCTCCATGTGAGTCTGATAATTTTTTTAATCTATTTATTGAAAGAATGTCTGTGGGATTTTGATGGGAATTGCATTAAATCTGTATACTTCTTGGGGTAATATGATTATTTTAACTATGTTGATTCTTCCAATCCATGAACATGAAATACTGTTCCATTTCTTTGTATCTTCTTCACTTCCTTTTAATAATGTCTTATAGTGTTCCATGTATAAGTCCTTTATATTCTTTGTTGAAGTGTTTTGATTATAAATGGATGTTGTATCTTGTCAAATGCTTTTTCTTTATCAATTGATATAATCATGTTTTTTATTTTTTATTTTGTTTATGTGGTGTATCATATTAATTAATTTGCATATGTTGAACCATCCTTGTGCCCCTGGGATGAATCCCACTTGATCATGATGTATAATCTTTTTAAATCATTATTGTATTCTACTTGCTAGTATTTTGTTTAGGATTTTTGCATCAGTGTTTATCAGAGATACTGGTCTATAATTTTTTCTTGGTGATGTCCTTGCCAGGCTTTGGTAATGTTGGCCTCATAGAATGAGTTGGGAAATAGTGCCTCTTCTTCAAGTTTCTGGAATAGTTTGAGAAGAATAGGTGTTAGTTCCTCTTTGAATGCCTGGTAAAACTCGTTAGTGAGACCATCTGGTCCTGAATTCTTACTTTTGGGAAGGTTTTACACTTGATCTTAGCCAAAAGGCCGAGAAGCAATTGGGAAGGTTTTGAATAATTGTTTTAATTTCCTTACTGTTGATTGGTTTGTTTAGGTTAACCAGTCCTTCTTGATTCAGTCTAGGTAGAGTATATGTTTCTAAAAACTTGTTCATTTCTTCTAGTTTGCAAAATTTGGTGGCATATAGTCCTTCATAGTATTCTTCTATCATCCTTGGTATTACTGTGGTTTCAGTTGTAATTTCCCTCTTTTATATCTAATTTGGATTATTTGTATGTTTGCTCTTTGTGAGAGCCTAGCTAGGGGTTTGCCAATTTTATTAATTTTTCCAAAGAACCAGCTTTATATTGCATTAATTTTTTCTTTTGTTTTTCTACTCTCTATTTTATTTAGTTCTGCTTTAATATTTATGATTTCCCTCCTTCTGCTGGCTTTGGGTGTTTTATGTTCTTTTTTTTTCTAGTTCTTGAAGATGTGATATTAGGTTGTTCACTTGTGATTTTTTTTTGTTTCTTGAGAAAGGCCTGCAATGAAATAGAAATTTCTCTTATTATTGCTTTTGCTGCACCCAGGTAATTTTGGTATGTTGTGTTATTGTCATTTGTTTCTATGTATTTCTTAAACTCTTCTTTTATTTTTTCTTTGATCCAGTCATTTTTTAATAACATTTTGTTTAATCTCAATGTATATGTGATTTTTCTTGCTTTCCTTTGTAGTTGACCTTCAACTTCAAAGCTTTGTGATCAGAGCATACACTTGGTATGATTCAGTCTTCTTAAATTTGCTCAGGCTAGCTTTGTGTCCTAGCATGTGGTCTATCCTTGAGAATGTTCCATGTGCACCAAAAAGAAATGTATAGTCTCATGTTGTAGGAAGAAGTATCCTGGAAATGTCCATTATGTCCAACTGTTGTAATATATCATTTAAAGTTGATATTTCCTTATTTATTTTCTGTTTGGATGATCTGCCAATGGCTGTGAATGGAGTATTTAAGTCCCCTGATATAATTGTGTTTTTGTCAGTTTCTCCTTTTCGATCTGTTAGTACCGGTAGTTGCTTTGTAAATTTTTGTGCTTCTTGGTTGGGGGCATATATATTAATAAGTATAATATCTTCTTGTTGTACCCTTTATCATTATGAAATGTCCACTTTTTGTCTCTTATTCTTTTTTTGATTCTGATGTCTACTTCACCAGATATAAGTATGACTACACCTGCTTTTCTCTGAGGGCCATTTGCTTGGAGTACTATTTTTACCCTTTCACCTTGAGTCTATGTTTGTCCAGTGGCTGAGGTGTATCTCTGGTAGGCAGCACAAGGTTAGTTTTTGTTTTTTTAATCCAGTTTGGTATTCTGTGTCTTTTTATTGTTGAGTTCGGTCCTTTCACATTAAGGGTGATGATTGATATATAATAATTTCCTATAGCCATTTTATCTTTTGTTTACTGGTAGCTTGTTTTTGTGTTTTTTTTTTTCTTTGCTCTTCTATTCTATTGGTTATTTTAGTTTGATGGTGTTTATGACTACTTTTTTTGTTTTCTCTTTTTTTTATTGTTATGTCTCCCAGTTAAAATTATTTTTTAGTGGTTACCATGAACTTTATATAAAAGAAAGCTTCATATATGCAGTAGTTCCTTTTCTTAAGGATGTTTCTTATCTTCATTATCTTTGGAAGTTTAAGCCTTTACTTCCTTCCTTTTATGTTTTTGTTGTTCTATTTTATCCCTATCTACTTTTAATTTTTGTTTTGTGTCCAATCGACTCCTTCATTATTTCTTTAACTGCTGGCCTTGTGCTAGAGAATTCCTTCAGTTTTTTATGTCTGCAAAGGTCTTTATTCCTCCTTCATATCTAAAGGATAACTTTGCTGGGTACAGGATTCTTGGCTGGTAATTTTTTTTTTTTAATATTTTGAATACTTTGTTCAATCCCCTTCTTGCTTGTAAAGATTCTGTTGAGAAATCTGATGATAGTTTGATGAGCATTTCTTTATTGGTTATGGTGTTCTTTTTATGGCTGCCTTGAGAATTTTTTCATTGTCTTTGACTTTTGATATCTTCAGTATAATGTGTCTTGGAGAGGGTCTGTTAGGATTCAAGTAGCTAGGGGGTCCTGTTT
This sequence comes from Craseonycteris thonglongyai, assembly GCA_004027555.1. Taxonomy (NCBI): domain Eukaryota; kingdom Metazoa; phylum Chordata; class Mammalia; order Chiroptera; family Craseonycteridae; genus Craseonycteris; species Craseonycteris thonglongyai. The sequence goes on from PVKE010028706.1 coordinate 10,311, forward strand.
CCTTCTTGGATTTGAGGTTCCAGTTCTTGCCATAGATTTGGGAAGTTCTCATCTACTATTTGTCTGAGTAAATTCTCTGTGCCCATCTTGTGTTCTGCTCCTTCAAGAATACCTATTATTTTTATATTATTCTTTCTTATGGAGTGAGATAGTTCTTGTGGATATTATTCATTTTTTTTTAGCTTTCAGGTCTCTCTCTTCATTCTGTGACATTTCCAAATTTCTGTCTTTGATTTCAGCAATCCTTTTCTCCATCTGGTCAGCTCTGTTTACTATGCTAACTATTTCATTTTTTATTTCTTTTATTATGTTGCTTGTTTCCCAAGTTTCTATTTGCTTCTTTTCTATAGATTTAGTTTTCTTTCTGAAATTATTCAGCTTGTTTTGTGTACTTTGCCAGTTTTCTTGGAGCTCTTGGAATGTTTTAAGAATTTCAGTCTTGAATTCTCAGTCATTTAGCTCACGTGATTTTATATCTTCAAGTTTCTTTTCTGGAGAGTTTTCTCTTTCTTTCTGAGCACCTTTGTTCTAAAGGGTATTTATTGCTGTTGGAGTGTTTCTTTTCTTGGACATGAGGACATTTCCCCTGGTAGATGTGAAGAAATCCTTCTTTTACTTTCTAGGTGGTGGTTGCTGTAGGGTGTTATAACATTTTTGTTATTGTTGTTTATTTGTGTTTCTCACAGTGGGCGACTTCCTAGGAGGTGGGATTTTTTTTTTTTTACTTAGTCACCCTGGTCTCTGTATGCCTCCTCTTTGGGAACGTATGGTGAGCGATGCTATTCTAACCATCTGAGATGCCACTGCTCTCAGAAGCTGCCACGGCTAAATCCTTTTGCTGGATTCAGCAGGAAAGGTGGGTGTGGGGCTTGTTGGGAAAGGTACAGGTATGTTTTCATCACAGGGTAATGGCATCTACCCATCTGCTGGCTTCAGAGGGAGGAGTGGGGGCATGGTATTTTTTGAAAGGTGCAGAATTGTTTGCAGTCATAGGGTAATGATGGCTTCCTGGCAGCAGGTCACTGAAGGCAACCTGTGGATGAGGCTTGTGGGGCAAGTCCTGGGGGATAGCAAGTGGAAGCAGCCAGACTCTGTTTCCAAGGTCATACAGTGCTGCATTTGGGGTGCTACCTCATGTAGGGCCACTCAGCACTTTAGCCGCCAGCACACTCCCAGTACCAGCACTCCAGCCACCAAAACATCTGTCTCTGACTCTAGTTGCTGACCTTAATGTTCCGCAGGCTCCCAGCTCCAGCTATCCGACTCATGTGCTGACAGCTGGATCCTCACTCCAGTCACTGTGTTGATTTCTGGCTGCTATTGGTGCCTCACTCTAGTCTCCTGCACCGCACTACGTTTGCCCTAGCCTTGCCATGGCTGCTCCCCCCAGACTTCCACTGGGGCTTCTCACCACAGCTAGATGCACCTGCTTTTTCTGTCCACCCCACGTTCTGGCTGCCTGTACCTCTGCCTTTGTTCATTCTAGGCCTCCAACCCGCCCAGAGTCATTCTGCACCTTGACCCACGCTCCCACTCTCCCACCTCAGTCAGTCTCTCCTCTGTTGGTGTCCAGGTCAACGTCTGGGTTGGTTGTAGGTCTCTGGGTCACATGCCACAGCGTTTCTCCACGCTGCTTTCTCTCTCTCTCTCACTCACCTCTCTTTCCCCAGCTTTAGGTATGTTCTTGCGATGAGTGGGACCCTCAGCCAAGGCTATGTGTTGCTCAGGGATTATCTGGTTGGATTTTAGTTGTTTAACTTGTTGTTTTTTCAGGAGAGATTTCAAGAGCTTCTTGCACACTGCCATCTTTATAACATCTCTCACTTAATCTTAATTAGTTGCTGAAGGATGAAGAGCCCTCTTCTGTAAGTTTTTTGAAGTTGAAAAAGTGTAGTAGTTTCTCCTGGTTGGGAATAGAAGCCTGCTCTAGCAGCCCTAGGGCTGAGGATGTATGTTTTAGTTTGTGACTAAAATGGGTTGGAAGTCTTAAAGACCATCATCTTCAAATGATATTATTATAGCCTGGAAGATAGGAAGTTTAGATGATCAAAAGACAGGCAAAAAATTAACAGTAAAACTGAAGTTACTAGAAATCCTAAAAAGTAAAAATCAGGTAAAGCCAGATAACCATTCTATTAATGTAGTTAAACAATCTCTGTTCTCTTTATTCATAATTATAAATACTAAAAAGTAGTTAAATCATTTACATGATGACATTGGGTGAAAGCTATTTGCCAGTCTTCCCAGAAAAAGATTCCCTGTGTAGTACTGGCTTTAACGAAGTAGAGGGATTGGGTAGATACCTGGGCCATTGAAAACATAAAGTAATTCACAGGCTGTGGTTACTTCTTTAGAGGTTTGAAATACTCATTACCTCTGAAGATATGAGAGATCAATTTATGTAATGAATCTCAACCCTCAATCTGGCCACTTGCAGAAGAGGGCCTACTGGCACCACTCTAAGAAAGGTATCACCTGGATCCTAAATCCTGGGTGGTGTTTGGGAGGGCCTCTAGATGCACTCAATTGTTTTTCTTTTTTTCAGGGTCAGAAATTTTCTGTGTAGTGTCAGCGTGCCCAGACTGGCCTACATGATGGCAAGACAGAGAAATTGAAATCCTGAACAGGACAGAGCTTAGTCATCAGATCTGTGGAATTTTCACCAAATCTGTTTGCCGCCAGGTCCTTCTGGCTTTTTAAATTTTTTAAAAGATATCCAGATGCCTTCAAATGTCCCCATGGTTCAACTAAAAGAAATTGGAAGGTTATTGAAAGTCTTCTAGAAGAAAAAGAAAAGGTGAGAAAAAGAAAACAAAAAAGTTTAGAAAAAGAAAATGATAAAGAGAGGCACATTAAGGAACCATTTGATACTGGAGTGTTCTTATTTAAATCTGAGGTCTTACCTCAACCAAATCTCTAGAGAGGTGTCAGCCACTACCAGAGGGGCAACTTGAATATATATGGCTCAGGAATGATCCCAGCCACCTTCAGAGAGGGGAGCTGTGGTCCCACAAGTCAATTAAGATTATGCTCTTTAATCTCTTTGTTGTTTCCAGAAAAGATGTTGCAGAAAAAGAAGAAGGGTTCTTGGTTTTACATAGGAAAGAATTCAAATGTAAGCTGAGACAGAGTTTAAAGTAAAAGTTAAGATTTTTTAGCAAAAAGTGAGAAAACAAAGATCATTCCATAGAGAGGCAGTCTGTAATTGCTAGAGGAAGAAATATCCCCTCTATCCCTCAACTTCTCCACCCATTCCATAGAATTTATATGTATTGTCTGCTTCCATGGAATATTCATTTGTATGTCAGGAGTGGGAGGGAGGGAGAAAGGAGAATAGAACAGTGGTAAGTTTGTCTTTAACTTCAGTAAGACACAAGAAGAATAGAGACTATAACTCTTGTAGAGCACAACCTGTGTCCCCCCCATGGGCTTAACTACAGGGATGGTCCTAATAAAATCTATCTCTAGTTACTTCTGTGTGATTAATATCTGCCTGAGTTCTTTGCCTTGGAGCATAGGGAGCAGGCTTGGAATCTAACCTTTCAGTTTTCTTTTTCTTTCCTTCCTTCCTTCCTTCCTTCCTTCCTTCCTTCCTTCCTTAAGAAAAAAACAACACAAAACAATCCACATGTCTCTTTTATACTGAATGCTCAATTGGCAATAACTTGAGGAGCAAAACATATCATGACTATTTGAGTTCAGACAAACTCAAAAGTTAAATCTCAATTTTTCCATAGAAAGTGAGGCAAATAACGCTTACTGCCAAAACATGTGTAACATTTTACTGTTGTTCTTAGATCACTCTTTCATTTTGTAATTCAGAGCATAATTTTTAGAATTCAAATCTAAGGCTTATGTATTAATAAAAACTTAAATTTTTTAAAAGAATTTTTTTTACTGTTTTTGACAGACAGAGAAAGGCAGAGCAGAGAGAGACAGTGAGAAGGTGAGGGCCCAGAGTACTCTTCATAGTTGTATGCCATCAGTTTTCAACATGGTTTTGTTCCACACAGATGGGCAGGGGCCTCTCAAGGTGGGAACCAGGTTGGGGGCCTCCCATGTGGGAGGCACACCCCCTTGAGCCAGAGGCCAAACTGGAGGGTGAGAAATGAAATGGGGGTCTCCCGCATGGGAAGCACACCCCAGGTCAGCATATGGGTCTGCATGGGCTGGGGCCAGGATTTGATTCTTTGTACCCTGGGCTACAAAGTGAGCATTTAACCTGCTAAGCCATCCTGGCTTCCCCTATTTTTTCAAATAAAACAATAATTTAATTCAATTTTAATAAAAAATTGTGATAAATGAATAACAAATTATTCATAGAAAATAGTATCTTACTTGTAAATTGCAGCTCTAATTTGATGCAAAGATGGGAAAGCTAGGAGGGCTCAGTGGGTTAAGATCTCACTTTGAAGTCCCAGGGACTGAGGATTGAATCCAGGCCCCGGCCCGTATGAACCCATATGCTGAACTGGGGAGTGCCCCAGTTCGGTTCTCACCAGGGTGTGACCCTGGCCCAGTTCCTGCCCTGTACACCCACCTGTGGAATGGACCAATGATGTGCAACTTAAGGAGACTGTTCTGGGCCCTCCTTCTCTCTATCTGTGTCTCTCTTTCTCTCTGTCAAAACCAAAAATAAATAAATAAATTTGATGCAAAGGGAAATAATGTTTATCTTAACCTGCATTAATGCAAACAATGGCATTTACCTTTTTTTTATTTAAAAGTGAGTTATTGAGCAATAATATGTAATTTTGAATACAGAATTAATAACTTCATTGTAAGTGTGGATATTATAATACTTTTCATATTGAACAGAACAGTTTAGTATGAAAAGAAGATTTATGCCATGATCACATTATTTAAATATTGTTACATTGGTCAAAATCAACAATAAAGAGTATTTTAAAATATGAGCTGTTAAGAAGTTATAATTATGGTCTTAGCTAAGTAAAACATGGAGCCACTAAAAAATTATATTCCGAATATTACATATTATATAAAAATCTTAAAAATATATTTAATTTTTTAATTAAAAATAATTAAATCTTTAAAAAAACCATTATAATTATATCATTATAAAAGGTATCCCTTAGCATTATTACATAGATATATAATCATACAAATCATACTTAATGATCAACTACAGCTTAATCCTTTTCAATTTTACTACATCTATACATATATACATATATACCTATATATGCACATATATGAGGGCAGGATGACTATACAATTTTGTATAGTCACCATGGCACCTACCTTTTATAATTCTTGACCTTGCACACACAGATGCTTACATTTTTCACCCAGTGCACATCAAAACAAGAGTGTTCAAATGTTTATTTCAAACAGAGTGTTGTTATTGAATTCTTAACAATAGTAAAAGTTCTTCCAATTAAAATTTATAGACAAATTCAAGTCACTTATGGTGATCAATGTGTTGATATGAGTACAGTAAGATACTGAGTAAGGTGGTTCACAGATGGAGAAATGAGGAAAGCAGATTTGAATGACAAACCACAAAGTGGAAGGCCTCTGATTGCAAGCAATCAACTTCATCAATGTCATGTTGAAGAACTAATCCACAGAAATTATCACATCGAACAAACTAACAAAAAAATTGCTGATAAATAAAAATTTCTAAGGTGAGAGTGGGATACATTATTAATGCTCTTAGATTCTGCAAAGTTTGTGCGAGGTGGGTACCATGCACGCTGCCTGATGAAATGAAAGCTGAAATAGTTTTGCATTTTTTGGGAACTCCTTGAATATTTTTTAAAAGGTGAGGACTTCTTTAAAAAAGGTCATTAAAGGTGATGAAACTTGTGTTCATCATTGTAAGCCCTAGAACAAAAGGCAATCCACAAAATACCTCCAAAAGGGATCAAATCAGCTGAAAAAATTAAAAATTCAGGCCTTGGTTGACAACGTCATGTTGACTTTGTTTCGGTCAGAACACTCTTCCATTTTAATACGCACTGAGTGAAAAATGTAAGTGTCTGTGTGTGCAAGATCAAGAATGATAGAGGGAGAGATACTATGTTATAACACAGAACTGGTTATATCCGGATATGTCTAACGTAACAAAAATAATCATAGTAGTAGTATTATTTTAAAGATTTATTTTATTGTTTTTGACAGCGACAAAGAGAGATAGCAACAGAGAGGGATAAAGAAAAGGGGGAGAGCTCAGGGCAGTCTCTATAGTTGTATGCCATCAATTTTCAACATGGTTTTGTTTCACACAGGTGGGCAGGGGCTATGGAGGGCTGGAACTGGGCTGGGGGCCTCTCACAGGGGAGGGATGACCCCTCAAGCCAGGGTCAAACCAGGGGGGCAAGAACCAAACTGGGGCCTCCCTCATGGGCAGCACACCAGTTCAGCATATGGGTCCACACAGGCCGGGGCCGGGATTTGATCTTCAGTCCCCAGGGCTGCAAAGTGAGCGTTTATCCCACTGAGCCATCCCAGCTTCCCCTGAGGCAAAATTTATTAATCCAGACTTGTGTATATACATTTATACACATCATGTCTCTATAACTGATCACAGACAATTTGGCTTGGATAAAATATATTTGGTTGGTTCAAAGGTCACTGTGGTTTTTACATTGTTGAAATTTGCTGTTTGATATTGGAATATATTCTTAAATAAATGTGGTTATGTCACATTTTAATGCACATTTCCTGCTTTATGTTTTTTATGCTAATGGTTTATTTCTTGCTATTTACTTTATATTTTAGACTATGGAATCTGATGGAATGGAATGGAATGAAATGAAATGATGTTAAACAAAATGCAAATTCGAGCAATTTTCTTACTCGAGTTAAAACTGGGTCATAAAGCAGCTGAAACAACTCACAACATCAGCAACACATTTGGCCCAGGAACTGGTAATGACTGCACAGTGCAGTGGTGGTTCAAAAAGTCTTGCAAAGTTGACAGGAACCTTGAAGATGAGGAGGTAGTGGCTGGACATCAGTAGTTGACAATGACCAACTGAGCAATCACTGAAGCTGATCCTCTTACAACTACATGAGAAGTTGCTGAAGTTCTCAATGCCAACCATTCAGTGGTTTTTCAAAATTTGAAGCAAATTGGAAAGGGAAAGAGATTTGATAAGTAGGTGCCTCGTTAGCTGACTGAAAATTAAAAAATCATTGTTTTGAAGTGTCATTTTCTCTTAATACACAACAAAACATTTCTCAATTGGATTGACATGCTACAAAAAGTGAGTGTTGTGTGACAACCCGTGATGATCAGCTCAGTGATTAGACTGAGAAGAAGCTCGAAAGCACTTCCCAAAGCCAAACTTGGACCAAAACAACGTCACGGTCATTGTTTGGTGATCCGCTGCTGGTATGATCCACTTGTGCTTTCTGAATCCCTGTGAAACCATTCTGTCTGAGAAGTATGCTCTGCAAATCGATATGATGCACTGAAACCTGCAATGCCTGCAGCCAACTTTGGTCAACAGAAAGGGCCCAATTCTTTTCCACGACAACGCCCAATCGCATGTCACACAACCAATGCTTCAAAGGTTGAACAAACTGGAATACCAAGTTTTGTCTCATTCACCAAATTTACCTAACCCCTTGCCAATCGACTACCACTTCTTCAAGCATCTCAACCACTTTTTGCAGGAAAAACACTTTCACAACCAGCAGGATGCAGGAAGTGCTTTCTAAGAGTTCATCTAATCCAGAGGCACAGATTTTTATGCCACAGGAATAGACAGACAATTCTTGTTGGTAAAAACGTGTTGATTATAGTGGTTTCTATTTTGATTAATAAAGATATGTTTCAGCCTAATTATAATGGTTTAAAATTCACAGTTCAGAGCCACACCCCTAATATGTTATTGCATTACTTAAAAATGTTGCCATATGAAATAATTTCTGACTTTCAGAAATGCTGTGAGACAAATACAGAAATAATTATGTACCCTTAAGCTGTAAACATCTTGATGTACTTGCATTATGTTTCTTTTTATGAAGATACATATTATAAATTATTTCCCAGAAATACTTCCTAAGTTGTATACATAATGCTTCTTTTTCTTTTTTTTCTTTCCTTTTTCTTTTCTCTTCTCTTCTTGCTTTCTTTCTCTCTTTCTCTCTCTCTCTTTTTTTTTGAAAGAAGTGAGAGAGAGAGAGAGAGAGAGAGAGAGAGAGAGTAGGGTAGGGCCAGAGCAGTCTCCATAGTTGTACATCATTAGTTGTGACATGGTTTTGTTCCACACCAAGTGGGTGTGGGGCCATGTAGGGCATGAACTAAACTGGGGACCTCTAGCATGGAAAGTGAGAACCGTCATCTCCATCCTGCCAGTTACCAATATGTGCATTCTGAGAGTCACATAAACAACTAAGGACCCCCACACACACTTTCACAATCATTAAGGAAATGTAAATTAAAGCCAAAATGAGATATAATCTCATATTATCCCAATAAATGGACAAACAATGTGTGCTGGTGACAATGTAGAAAAACATGATTGAAAATTGGTTTTACCATTATGGGAAGCAATATGGATTTTTCTAAACTACCACATAGCCCATCAATTCCACTTCTGGGCATTTATGAAAAAATATATAAAACAGTAATTAAAAAATATATAGAGAGAGAGGCATGTATGTATGTGTGTGTGTGTGTGTGTGTATATATATATATATATTATGAGTATATAAATATATATATATATTTGTCATAAATAATGTTGCAGTGTGCATTGAGATACCTCTATGCACATTGCAACATTATTTATGATAGCCAAAACATGGGCACAAGCTATATGTAGTATATAAAAATATTATTTAGCCATAAAAGAATAAAATATTTTATGAGAACCTGAGGGACCTGGAGGGTATTATGCTAAGTGAATTAAATCAGACAAATATAATTTCATTTCTATATGGAATCTAAAGAACAATATAAACAAAACTAAAAACTCATAGATACAGAGAACATTTTGAATGTTGCTAGGTAGGGGTCACTGGAAAAAGGGAGGAGATTAAGAAGTACAGATTGGCGGTTATAAAAACAATCATGAGGATGTGAAGCACAGCATAGGCATATATGCTTAGTAATACTGTAATACAGCCTCGGAAGTGGGGGGTAGTCTTATACAGCAAATATAGGCCTAAACCTATGTTTTAACTGTAAAATTAGGGGGTCGTCTTATACACCCGGTCGTCTTATATGCCGGAAAATACGGTAACTATGTAAGATTACAGATTGTTATTAGACCTCTTAAGGGTATTTTCTTTTAAGTTATATGAATATGATGTATCTAGGTTGTACATCTGAAACTAATATAACATTTTATTTAACTGAGTCTAAAAAATGATTTGAAAAAAATTGCTAATGTGACTTATCGTCTTGGTCAGATGATTATTAAGCTGCCTCCTGAAAAGGCTATATTTTACCAATTGCTTTTGCTTCGTTCAACTAAGGAGAGGCCAGGAGATGAGTCCACAAGTGTGGGTAGAGGGTTAGCCCATGAAAGCAAGAACTACAACTTCTGTTCAAGTGTGACTGAAGCCAGGAATACCAGCCACTCACCTAAAACAGTATCATCTCAGAGCACAGGCAAAAAAGGAGAATGTAGCCTCTGGTTATGACTGTTTTTATAACATCAATTTATTTAATCCTGCCACTCACATTATAACACTTCAATTTTACCACTGCAGAAAACTGTCATGATAAAAAATATATTCAGGACTTGAGAGCAAGCAGATATTACAGGACATTTCATCTGGCAGTCCCAGATTCATGAACTCTGCTGGTCACCTTGTCTGGGCTAGGGACTTTCGTTGGTTCACGGTACTGAATTTGGAGGATGCATTTTTCTGCACACCCTTGAGTTCTTAGTCTTAGCAACTGTTTGCTTTTACATGTAAAAATCCTCTAAGATTGAGCAGCAATATTATTGGACTGTTCATGGGGACTTAAACACTGCCCTACTCTCTTTGGGGAGACACTGGCCAAAGATCTGAGAGCATTCAAGTTGGAAAAATGAGCACTTCAATACGCACATAATATCCTCTCTGGTAGCCATAGCAAGGAGGCTTCTGACAGAAATAAAATCCTGACTTTAAATTTTTTAGCAGAGAGAGTATATAAAGTTTTCCAAAAGAAAGCCCAAATTTTCAGGATTTCAGTAAAATATGTTGGGTTTAGGATAACCCAAGGCCAGAGAAACATGCTTTTTTATATACATGAAGACTTGGGGAGAGTGGTTGTGCCAATGACTCTCTGACAACTGAGAGGATTTCTAAAAATTGCAAATGTATAATTGCAGATGTGAATCAAAACCATCTCCACCTCTGTGTTCTTCCATGCTATGACCTTTTGTCCGATCTCACTATTATTAGTAAGGATATAGAAATTTTCTAGTTAATGATAATCTGTGTTCCTTAAAATCTAATCAT